>DWPV01004579.1:0-13447 GCA_018251915.1 Urbanus proteus proteus
ATGGTCATATTTAGTGTCTGAACGCTGTCGCATGCGATTAAAAATATCTGAGAATAAAATAAATTACGCAATAAATATTAAAGTTGTTATATCGAGATCGTTTTAAATTTATAGAAATAGCAGTCGGAAATTCAATCTATATAATTAACACTTTTCAGCTCAGAAATAGCCATTCAATAACGCAATTTTGTGACTTAACAAACTTATCCATTTGTGAAATATGAATTCTAATAAATACCTATATCATGACTAGTGAAACTCCCGACTCTGTATGCGCAGATTATAATAAATATTACTATCTTCAATGCATCCGTGCGAAATCGAGGCAAGTCTTCAGTTATACATAAACCTTGCTTGTAAAACTCTTTCTAGATTTAATAACGATTACATTAAAAAAATGTGAAAGATCGAAATGGACATAAGACAATAATGTAGTGATTCTTTATAATAACGTATTTCTTAAAAGCACAATCAGAAATAATCGAAATCACTACTAAGTACAGATAATATGTTAATATCAAAAGTTTTTCCACAATTATCCACACATTACGGCATTCACGTATCGGTTATCGGCTTTGTGTAATTACTGACCACCGAATTAATTAATCAGCGTGCATTGCGGCCATTATTCTGCGGTATTATTTCGAAATCAATTCACAAAAGATGTCCGATTTCGTAATAAAATTATCATTCATTAATATTAATCGAATCTGAATACTACACTGAGACATTATTTACGATTGGTACATATTTTCTTGAATTTTGATATGAAAGGAGATTTTAGCGCAATTCTACCATGAATTCCCATAAATATAAGGATAATATATCTAAGTAAATACCATATAAGTCATAATCGTCATTTCATATTTTGACCATAATTCGGCTTTCGCTACAATTTTCAGCGTGTACAATTTCGTGTTCCTTGGAAATAGAGATCGGTCTCGCACATATTTAACGCTTAACGCTGAACTTACAGTTCAAGCGATTAGCGCTTGAAGTGAGTTCATATCGGCGGTTCAATGCTCGCTCGCTCATCGCTCATACATTAGCTTGTTCATGTTAAACCAAGATTGCAGCATTGTGTCCTTGTTCCTGTTACGTAGGAATGTTACGTAGTTAATGCTAAGTTGTGTCTTACCACACGATTCAAACCAGAACATAGCAGCGCTTAACATTGTGTTTAACCACCAACCACAAGACGGCTTATTAATTCTACTAGGTAACACACCTAATATTTCCCTATATCATGGTATCATATTACGGTTTAAGATCTTTATTATTTTTATAAATAATTCGACTACAAAAATACATTTTCTTATAGGTCTAACGGGGGATTAAGCCCACTGCCCGCTGTGTATGAAACGAATATTGTTTCCACTGCACTATGCGGTTCGTCCATTACTTAAACATAAGTAAAGACTTCTAAACGACGAGTAAGGAAAACAACCTAATTACATATTCCCTCTGTATAATATCTAATATAGTATTCTCTTCTACGATAATTACAAGACTGACAGTCTACCATTTTGTTTACCAAGAACACAAAGTATTGATTGCAAGTTAAATCACAGTAATTTATGGATCTGTAAATTTTTAATAAACTATGTTATACAGAAATATTTTTAGTTGAAGTGAAATGATCCATTAGCTGGAAAGAGCTCTTGCGTCAAAGACTAGTGAAATTTGGATAAACTGTTATTGAAGCTATATCGATAATAATTTATAATACCTCTCAAAATGCACTTTATTATTAATGCGTTTGAGATCGCTCAGATAACTATCAATAAAACAATCGCAGTAATTCAACTGATATTAAAATAGTGCAAAAATATGTCTGTAAAAATATAATCATGATATGTTATGTCGATCGTTAATGGCTCATTATAATTAATAGCCAGTGTGGTCACACACGCACACACACACGATCGTAAATGGTTCCACGAAATCCAGAAAATTGTGTATCCTTATGTTTAACAGTTTGGTCACACACGCTTACAGGAGGTCTATGTCCATCAGTAGTCCTGAAACGATTGAAGGATAAATACAACTTGAACTACATAACGACTATACTCAATACTCAATGTTGTATATTGCGAAAATTTCACTCTGCTACGTCTTATGATTCTAAAGATAAAAATATGCCTTCAAAGATACCTTTAAAGATAAGCTGAGAGACAGGCCGATGAATGAATGCTGTAAGTATAAAGTTCTTTTCTGTAGTGAGCTCTAAATATAAAGGCGTAGATTATGAGTCCACGGTGTGCACTTTGTTGTATTTTTATTACAACAAAGATAATATTTATTAACTTGTTTGTTCCACACTAAGATTATTTATATTATGAGTACTGAAAAAAAAGGTGGAAGAACTTTTTACGGTTCAACTCCAGAGGCACCACCGTCGCACCTATTTTTACCTACAGAACTATAAACCGCTACTGTATTCCGCTATGAAGAAGAGGATTTAACTTGGTTCTAAAGGAAAGTAACAACGAAACTGTGGCCAACCTAAGGTGACTGATCGTTTCTGAAATTGATTACAGATCTCCATTGGCAGCAGTCAGCATTGGGTAGGATATACGCTCATTTGTTACACTTTATAATAATCAAAAAGCAAGGGCGACCTATATAGATACAAACAATTATATTCGGGTCACAGGTATAGTACAGACAATTTTGGAAGTAATTTTTAAGGCTATAGAGCCTAATATACGAACGAGCTCTTATCAGCATCTGCCAATGATGGTCGCCGCCAATCGCTAACGAGAAGTAGCGACAACCGGCGACAGTTGCCGACGATCGCTGACTACTGTCGCCGAGCGACGCCGCGTGCTGCCCGTTGACAAAACACGATCGCAAAGCGACCGAGACCTTAGAGGCAAGAAGCTAATTGTATATTAAGTTTACAAAGCAAACTTCAAAAATGTACATGCAACAGAAGAAAACGCTTTTATTGTTTCTTTCCAAGAATTCTTTCGCCTTTGTTATTCAAATGATAGGATAATAGCATGCGCAATGATTACGCTTAGTCAAAGAAGAAACAATCTAAAGAAATACCTTTTACAATTTGTAAAACTTCAAGAAATAATATATTTTGTACTTAATATTTGCTTTTACAGATGCAAAAAACATTTAAAACTGAAAGAGTGTTTAATTTTCATTGCTCTATTTGTTCTCTTGTCACAATGAACAACACGGCTAATGTTGATATTTGTATTGATATCATAAAATCGTATTAATGCATTTGCAATTGAGGTTAATTATTAATGAAGATAAATTATTTGCGGTTTTGATAAATAGTACACATAAATAGTGTAACATTATATTATGCGAATTTATAGGAGTAAATTAATTTTAGGGTAATAAAATGTTACTGAATAAAATATTCTCATCAAAAACATTTTCATGTAAAATGGTGCCAAGACAAAGTTACGTATGTAACCATTTAATGGCAACATCGTGATAATTAAATTTAAAAATATGCAAGTACAAAGTCATGGAGAAGACCTTTTTTGTTTACGAGGGTTCACCTTCAAAAGGTACCCGACTCCTTGGGAGCGGCGCCAGGTTATGGATTTTTACCGCACTAAAACCCCCTGGGTGGCTGTCCTCAGCGCTTCGAAGAGGACTTCGCGGTCCCAGCAAGGAACGTCATCTGGAGTCCTCCGAGCGCGCAACCCCATCGGGCTCAACTTGGGCGAGCGCTGCTCTCGCCACACCGTCAGGTGCACGGCGGTATGCGACCACACATCCATTGGTGCGGTCCTTCCAGGAGCCGCTGAGAAGACGGTTAGACCTCGCACTCTAGCTGCCGGCAACTCCGGAGCCTCCTTTTAGTCGCCTCTTACGACAGGCAGGCGAAACTGTAGCCCTATTCTGGTCCCGGTACTACAAGGACAACGGAAAAGAACTTACAAATCAATTAATGTAGAAAAAAAAGATAATCAAGTTCTTCTAATTATGATAAAATTTACTATCACGTTACAACCACATTTTTTAAGATACACCTATTTATAGCAATGGACTTCTAATAATATTTCCCTGGGAAAAAATAAGTAATCCTTCAATAATATTCAACCGGCAGAAACGTTATAACGCTAAACATCGGTTTTACGTCATATAAATGTTTGTAAAAAAGGAATGCGATAGCGACACCGACTGTGAGAAATGCAAATAAACGATAGTCGAATTTATGTAAACAAATTGCGCTTAGGGCGTCGAGAAAAATGTAAAACTGCAAGCTTGAACTATTTATTAAGCACGTCAGTTTTAACATGCTTATTCTGTTTTCTGTTTCTATCTATCTTTCAGTCTTTAATTGTCCAGTGCTGTACATAGGCCTCCCCTAAATTACGCCACTTCGCCCGGACCTGAACCGTCTGAATCCAACGGTTTCTCGCCGTCTTCTTTAGGTTATCAGTCCATTTGATCATGACAATATCTTCTGCGAATCGAAGATGAGTGATATATTCGATGCTGATGCCAAATCCTGTCCACTCCATCAACTTGAACACGTCATGCAGCGGTAAACAGTTTCGGGGATAATACATCCCCCTGTCTCACACCGCGCTACAATTGAATAAGATTCGTGCTTCTGTTGTGTAATCGGATCGACATTGAGGTTGCCTTATAATATACACTTCTCCTCGATTGAACTCCTCGGCCTTCTGTATAATCTGCCGCAGCGTGTGTATATGGTCTATGGTACTCAAGCCTTAACGGACTCCGGCTTGTTTGGGAGGCTGGAAGTCGTCAAGCCTGCGCGCTATTCGATTATTGATGACCCTCGAAAACACCTTGTAGACCTGTAGTTCTTCAGCAAAGACCTATCGCCCTTTTTGAAGAACAGTACCACTACGCTTCTGCTCCACGCCTCTGGTGCCAGGCGTCGAGAGAAAGGGACCCAATACAAAGGCGACATATTACCCTTATACCTGCTTCTTCAAAACCGGCGGCAGTAATAGAATATTTTAGAAAAATATAAGTACGAAAAACACGTGGTGGTGCAGATGAATAATACTTTGCGGCGCTCGTACGCCAAAAACTATTGATTTTATGAAAAAAAATATTGATACATAAATTGTAGGAAATTTTTTCTAGTTTAATTTTGTACATAACTATTTTTTTCGTAAAATGTATCGGAAAGGAGATATTCCCAAAAAACCGTTTTTAGGCGCCATTTTTTCAAGATGGCGGCGCGAGCGGCGGGGGTACGAGGTGGCAAAGTTGAAATTCGAAAAGAGCATGCCCAAATCTATAAAATAACCAATTTTCGAAACTCCCGGAAAACTTTCCAGGTAACCCCCTTTTATTTTACCAAATGCCTGGACTATTATATAAAAAGAAACATGATCATAGATATTATGAGCTTTAATATGAACTGCATCACAAAACTCATAGAAATAAAATAAAAATCTTTAAACCCTTTTGTGACGGTAACTAGCAAATTGGCAACAGTGACCAGTTACTGTCAAGTGGACTACAAATTCGTTTGACAATGCTCTAAACTCTAATAAATAGTCACTCCTTATAATAATTGAGTTTACTAAAAGGTGTTTTAAATAAAGACACAACGAACAGATGCGTAGCCTGAAAGGTTCCGAAATTTCAACATTATACGTCATTAACAGCCCATAAATTTCTATTTTAACAATTAAACGCAGAAGTTTCCGAACACTCTAGTCCGCAACACCTTAAAACTTTTCGTGGAAAAAATGAAAATATATTACCCAAAGCTTTTAGGTCTTTGTCAGAATATAAAAACTACATTTTTCGCATATTTTTTATCTACCTGTATAAAATTGTCAAAAATTAGAAATAGCCACATTTAAAGGAATTTTATTTTTCATATTCATATGTTACTATCACATAAAAGTGGATTGTAAAGTAAAAATGAGAGCACCACAGAAGTGTTAAATTAAAATATTCTCTTTACGGAATGTTTCATATTTACATGCCATAAAAGATTTGACAAAGCTTGCAAAATCAAAATCAAAAGTAATCAAATTCAAAGGGCATTCTTTACAAGAATTATTTAACATCAATAGTTTTTTCCCTACCACTAACTGATTTACAAAGTTGTCACGGGACGTAACCGAGGGATAAATGAATGGCTGCTAGTCATAAAGTTGCATGCACACTTCCTTGTATTACTACATCATCATCATTCTAAAGGTGGTAGAACTCAACGTGGTTCGACTTCGGCGGCACCACCACCGCACCTATTTCTGCCTTATAACAGCAATGTAACGCTGCTGTGTTCTGGTTTGAAAGGTGTGGTTAGGGAGACATACTTATCCAAGGCGTTCCAACTTAGTCCTCAAATGGTACAAACTGTATGTCTGTTTAAAACCCAGAACATAGTAGCTCTTGATACAGCTCTTATACTACAGTAATATCTAATGATTGTAGCAATGGTGATTCCGAAGTCAAATTACAAAGGGTTCCAACTTTAACTAACTTAAGTTTAACCTTAACTTAATTATGACAATTCGATGCTGTTAATGAACTCACGGAAACTACGATATAAATAAGTTTGTTTAACGCAACGACGCAAAAACTTTAGTTTGCTTCAATGAAGACGGCAAGAAAGTTTTCTAATTTGATAATGTCATATATTTCGGGTGTTAATTAAAAGTTACTTTGCGTTTGAGTTTCAACTTCACATGCAACCACATAATTATTTAGTCAGACACTTCAAATTTATTTATTAGATATATATAAAATACACGCATACAAGAAAATATAGATATGTACATAGACAAGAATGGGAGTACGTAGTTCTTTAAAACGCAACGGATTTCGATGCCGTTTTTAATAGATAGAGTTATTTAAGAGGAATGTTTACATGTAGTTTAAGGCGAGAGAAGCCGCGGGCAAAAGCTAGAACCCATATAAGCACTTACGGCTTGAGTGCAAAAAAAACCCTATTAAATTTTTTTATGTAAAAAATTGTTTATTTTTGTTAGTAGTTAAACCTCTTCTTCCTGATTTATTTCCCCTTGAAGAATATTCCTGTCGCACTATTATTTAATGGTTATATAGTTCCTGTTCCCTCGCCCCGTTTGTTGCATGATCCAGGATTACGGCTACTGAATCATTTGGAACTACAAGAATGTTTTAAAAATGGTTTCGTTCCTCTGAAAATGTTTTCTTGTGAAATATTACCTACATAATCTATTGTATTTTTGAATAAAGATAATGGAGCTTTGGGATATTCACAATTTGGTTTTAAACTTATTTCCGGAAAAAATTGAATTGGAATTAACAAATATGAAATGGTATTTTTGCGCACAATTATTTGTAGAGTATAATTGTATCTTAATTTATTGGAACATATGGCGACCTGTGTGTGAGTATACTTTGAAACGCCTAAGCAGAAAATTTGATCAGATTTTCTTGCCAAGATGAAGGACAATACAAATAATGATATGAAACATTTTATGTAAATAGTGCCTGCACCTTTTCGAAGTGGGTAAAAATGTAGACGCTCGCGACTTCGTACGCGCATATTATACAATACGAACTTTTGTTCCCTATGTAACCCCCTTAGGGGTTGAATATCAAGAAATCGTTTAACTGACGTCTCCAGCATATGAGGAACCTTTTGTCCAAATTTTATACATCTATCTTTAGTAGTTTCCGCTCTGCGATGTATAATAATCAAAACGTGACTGAGCTTTCTTTCACTTTGTAAATACAGATAAGGCAAAAATATATACATCCGAACACAGTACCTCCCCCTTTTTGAATTCGGTAAAAAAGATGCGTCGATGGTGCCTATACGAAGCAATTGCATAGGTATTCTACCAACTATATCCTAATTATTATAAATGCGAAAGTCCGTTTATTTGTTTGTTTGTTTGTAACCCCTTAACTGTTCAGCCGATCGTTATGAAATTTTGCACACACGTAGTAAGGGTCCAGAAAAGGACATAGAGCACCTTACATCCCGAAAAAAGGTACTACGCCTGTGGGATAGAAAAGTAACTTTTTTACCTACAACCTACTTACTTTGATACCTACAACCTCTCTGAGCGAATGTATACATTAGCGCGAGCGAAGCCGCGGGCGAAAACTAGTAGTTTTATAAATTTAAAAAAAAACTTCACTTTTCAATTAAGTATCCCAGTATTATAAATTTGTTAGAAGCAATTTCCGCTCATTGCATTTAATTGTATAAATAAATCCAATGTCTATTCCGGATAATCCGATGTTCCCGTCTTCTCGGAACCCGGATAAACTACTGCTTACTTGCGACTACCGATATTAAGAAAGTTATAAGAGCGGGTAGTATATTATTATGTTACGAATGGATTCCACATCCGTTCACTTTCTAAAGGATTATCTAGAAAATACGTGATGATTTATGTTGGTATCTTTATTCGTGTGGGTATATTTCCAAATGGATCAATGAGTAAGTTTGCCGTAGAGATCCGAAATAATCTAATTTCAAGTGAGTTCGTTAAGTGAAAAATAGCGACATAATTAATTATTAATTGTAAATGAACAAAGCCTTAATTTGAAATTATCCGTAAACACAAAAAATATATTTTCGAGCTGGCTAATATTCAAAGACCGATTCAGAGTTAATTAGTACATAATTTAAAAAATATTCATTTATGTGGACTCCCAATTACTAAAATAAATAGCGAAAAAAACGTAGTTGTATAAAACATAGCTGACAAAACAAACACATACATTACTCACATTGATAAACATATTATCAAGTTTTCGGCTATCTAGATAGTAAGATGAATGTAGAGACCCAACTCAATTAATTCCCTCCGCCATAAGACGTATTCCGTACCAATATTCGTACAGATTTAATTGTGTTCTGGAACTAGAAACGTTATCTCGCCCAATAACTGTCCGCTGGACGTTGTTTGCATCCGATAAATATGTTATCTCGAGCGAGCTAAGATAATACCCCCGAGAGCCATGGGTTAGTAAGTCGAAGACTATGTTTGTTACATAAATTGTTTGTTAGATAAACTGATCTCATACTTCATTTAAAGTCTAATCGAGAAATAAAAATATCAAAAGTTTCTCAAACTGAAAATTCAGAATTCTTATCACAGATATTATTCGGTTTATTCATGTTGGCAATAACAATTGAAATATCGAAAAAAATGCAATTCTTTTTCGTTTCATAGTTTATAAAAGTATGATTTTTTCTAAAATATCAAAATATTATCCAAAATAGCAGGCATCAGCTTCCCCGTATCCGCAAAAAATAAAACATTACGTCCGAAGATTATATTACATTTTGTGCGGCCGCTAATAAATAATTTAACGAGTATACATTATCATAGGACAGTAGTACAGAAAGCATATTTTTTCCATATCAAAAAATATATATTTACCTGTGTCAAAGAGCATAATATTGAACGTTGCGATAATAGAAACGACAACGGTCGACGTTGCTCGCATACCTTCCGAGCACCTCGTTAAATATTTACGGGGAATCTTGTTAGGGGAATTGAACACTGAGCGGCTTTTCTAGCCGATACAAAGTTAATTTTCTTGTTGGTTAAGAGCATTTGTGACTGGCAACGGTACATTGTTTTGATTACAATAATTTTATCAAAGTTTACAATAATATGTATTTAAATGTTTTAGAAATCGTTAGTTCGACTCCGGCGGCACCACCGCCACATGTATTTCTGCCTTAAAACAGCAGTGTTAAGCACTGCTGTGTTTTGATCTGAAGATCTGATCTGATTTGATCTGGTAAGGAGACGTACTTATCCGAGGCGTTCCAACTCAGCCCTCAGGGGTAGCAACGCATCTGTGTTCAGCCCCAGGTAGGACCTTGATCTTATCTGGGGTTGATTACAGATGTCCATAGGCGGCATTGTTCTTACCATCAGGTGGACTGCATACTCGTTCGTTACTTCGATCGTATTTTCAGTATTTTTAGTTTCGTCATTTTATCAGTGATTAGGCTGCACTACGTCGGTATTTGCATGTAAGCATTTCATATCCGCCTAGTGTGTGATGTACCTAACGCGGGAACAAGTTACAGATGTAAATACGTTTACTGCTGTTGTAATTTATAACGAATTCTCGATGTTTTTGAATTATACATCCCTGGTACTCGGCCGAGGTACACAGCCAGTTGTATTGCGGATACAAAGGTAAATAAACATAACTCGCTTTTATGTTATCGTTCATATGATAATATTTATTATTGTGTGATTAAATAGGGATGTAAGTACATTTTTAGTTAATCTTTTTTAAGTGAGAATGAAGATTTTAAGTCGCTTAGAGCAAAGGCCATACATATATTATGACTCTCTTCTCTATATTTTTATCCACGTCTATTTAATACTTACGAGCGTGTACGTTCAAATACCTATTTTTCAACCTTCAAAAGTTTCCCAACGCTTCGGGAGCAACTATCTGGCTCAAAATACCAGCAACATATACAAACAAACGTTTCTAAAACCTCGAAAATGTTTCTAAGAAACATGTGTGTAATTCACACACAACAAGTATGTGTGGAATACACACATTGTCATGTATGTAACGTTAGATAATAAAATTACATAAATTTTAGAGTATGCATTGTAAAATTTACCTTTGTTGTCAAATTTGAAAATCAAATTGCATCTATTATCATCATATTAATGGCGATGTCGTGTTCATTAGTCATAATTAATTCATAACGCTTTTGTTTACATTCCAATAATTTATGGAATCACCTAAATATCAAACTATCCAGTATGTTAGATAACATGATTTAGTTTTGTTTAATTTAATGTACACATTATACTGAATTTTGTAGCGTGAAATGAGTAAATAATTAATTTATTGCATAAAGACCGATCTTATTTATCTAATTTTAATAGGATCCTAATTTGAATGTAATGTTATGAATTGAAACAGGAATGAAGCAGATCAAGGCTCTTTTAGTTATGTGGCGCTCAACAGTCATACACAGAAAACTCAATTTTTGACAATTAGGCTGCGACGGCACCTTTTTTTCATATGATCGAAGTAGCAAACGAGTATGCAGTCTACTTGATGGTAAGTGGCTACCGCCCATGGACATCAGTAATCAACCCCAGATAAGATCACAGTCCTACCTGAGGTCGGCCCCAAATGCGTTGCTAACCCTGAGGACTAAGTCAGAACACCTCGGACAAATATGTCTCCCTAACCACACCCTTCAAACCAAAACAGAGCAGCGCTACACTGTTATGAGGCAGAGAGGCATTTTTATTCTTAAGTAGATATCCATGGATAAGGATGACCAAACGTCAGTTGTACAATTTCCGAAATGTAAATAACATCATAATATCTCTTTAAATAGTAATAAAATGCATTCGATAATTTATTAATTTGCATCCAATAAACATGAAACGTATCCTCGCTCAAGATATCGACATTAATAAAATTGTATTTTACTACCTAGATGTGGTGGCGCGTATCACCTAAGGGTAGTGTCCAAAATAGAGCGATTTCATAAATTGTATCCACGATTAAAATTGGTAATTTCGTAAAGCAATTCCTCGGACGTATTTGACTTAGGTACATTATAATTTGTAAATTATTATTAATAATTTAACCTTAATTGAATTCAAACTTCAAAAACATTTTAGTATCGTAAAGCCTTTAATTTAAACCTAAGCCTAAACAGTCAAACATTAGGGGTAAAACACAATGCCGTACTGAAACTTGGGTTACAATAAATATGCTTAGAAGCTTTGAGAGAGAACAATTACATACGTAAATAATAAATCAGATTTTGAATGCCATCACATCATTGAAGATTGAGTTGTATCTTGCAGGCATAATAAAAATCAAATGTAGAAGAAAACAGTTTATTCACACACAACTTATTCTCGTGTACCGCTGTTTGTTGCACAGAGCCTTATTCAATACGACGGCATGAAAATAAAATTGTATTAAAGTTTTTATTGCGTCAATATGGAGTATTGGCGTCGCATCTTCTTGTCGGAGCGTTTTATACGTCGCCAGTTAAATGTATATTTAATGTAATGAGATGGGCGTTAGGGATATGGTAAGTACCCACATTTTAATGTAAAGGTTTTAAGCGTATAAATGTGGAATATTAGCGTGGAGTGTCAAATATATTTAAAAAAGAGACGCTGTCTCTCTCATAGCCCCACAGCAGGGTTTTCTCCTGTGTCGTGGGTACCAGTGACACACAAAGACGAATACACAACGAACAGACGAATAAACTCATCATTCAGGTATCTGTCTAGCCGGGAATCGAACCCGGGACCCACAGCACGTCAGACCGGTATCCTACCCGTCACAATTATTTATTTTACGATTCCGCATAGAGGCAACGTTGTAATTGATACAGCCATACTCTTGACGGAATGATACTATTATTTAGGTGAAACACAAAAATGGTGGTGATCTTTCTATTGACTATAAATATAATCTTTGTTGTCTAACTGTTAGTTTTCTGTTTTATTGTGAGAGTTCTGTAGATAGTGCAGTATGTTATAATGCAGGTAAGGGTAAGTAATCGTTGAGAAATTATCAGATTTTCAAAGGGCCGATAAGTCTTTTGGCCGATAAGTATAATGTGTGTTAATGAGATTTAACACACATTTTGGAGTGCAAAAATTTGTAGATTTATTGCCAATGATTTGAATTGGTGACCCATTCATATCCCGTCCGTGGTTAAAGTTTTATTAACGAGGTACCTTAGTCGATCGGTTAATATCTACACCAGCCACATATATCAAAAAATGTAATATAAGAAGCGGAATATAACTACACATTTGCATTATAACTCCACTTTAGGTTAACGTCAAAATCTGAATTGACTTGTAATATATGAATTTCTCGTGATAAATATCCTGTTCCAGTAGACGTTACGGCTTCGGGCGCTGACAGGTGTATTGAAGCTTATAACTTCACAAAAATGTACTACAGAATATAAGCTTAAAATTCAATTTTTATCACTTGTACTAGAAATTTGAAACAAAATTGTTATAGAGTTTCAGACTAAATATAGGTTGCTATTTTTGGTCTTAAATTATGAATGCATTTTCATCACAAATTGTAAAGAGGCATCAAAAATGAGATTGCATTTATTCAGTGTCTTCGGCAAGCTTGTAATTACTGCGCCATTGACCCACAACTTGATAAAACTTGACATGTTCCCGCATAATCAATGGGTAAAAAATACTGGAATGAGTTACATTTCAAATAAATGTATTTTTGCTCTGGAAAAGTATTCGCTTTTCATCTTTAGAGCACACGGCCTATTTATTTTTCTTTATACAGATTTTTATTTGCACCTACTAACACTTATTTTAACCACTGTAAATATAATATAATGCAAATATTTTCTGTTTGTACACTGAAAATAAAATAGAGATTTTCAGAATATTACATTTTTAGGGTTCCGTACCCAAAGGGTAAAAACGGAACCCTATTACTAAGCCTCCGCTGTCTGTCCGTC
>DWPV01004580.1:0-13446 GCA_018251915.1 Urbanus proteus proteus
CACCGATAGCTCCAGACCGCCGCCCTCCTGGGATGCCGCTAGGTGCTGCAAAGGCATGGATTATACGATAAAAATAATGCTGGTGCTTTTATCTTTATTTTTAATAATTAATTACCATAATTTCTTTCCTCGAACTGAAAGCGGCCTGGATTTTAAGATGGTTTGGTAGATATTCTAATTTTTGTCCAGCATTTTCAGGATGTAAGTATTCTAAGTATGTACCAAAAATAGTCTTTATAGTTAGCTTTTATGCCTAATTTAAATAGAAGTATAAGCCAACAATACAATCAATTTTTATATACAAAACTTCAAAACAAAAATAGAGACGATGAAGTAACTGTCGCAATCCTTTTAATGTCCCACTGCTGGGCATGGGTTGTCTCCTAAAAGTTAGGCTTTGGAGCGTATTACTCCACGCAGCTCCAAGGCGTGTTGGTGGAGGGGATACGAGTTAGTGGCCAACCCGTTTTGTTTTCAAACTGCTCATAAGGCCTGCGACAAGGTTTAACAATTGCTATCCATTGATAAAAATTGGAACCGACAGCTAAAATAGATGGTAGCTTTAGATATAAGACACTTTAACTTCTATCTTTAAATCCCTATGCTATAAACAGTAACCCACCTGTTTATATGTAATATTGATATCCTTCGATAATTCCATATCCTTGAACATGCCTTCCAGTTTGCAGGTAAAGCCGCCTCCACACTCCTGCTTGAGCTTACTCAGCATAGACTTCTCGGCGTCGACGGACGCGGACTTGCCCACGAGCAGCCGCTTCGCGAGGTCCTTCTTGTAGAACGCCTCGAACACGTCCTTGCCGTGGATAAATCTGAACAACACCATGATCTTGTCCAGCAGTCTTTCTAGTTCCTCCTCGGTCGCCTCCTTGTTGCCAGCGCGCAGTTTCACGTCCACGAATTTGGCTGGAAATTTAGAATACACCTTTAAATTCGAAGTATTCGTATTATATAGTATTCGTACATTATTAAATTCGTTACTTAAAACAAAAACTATCACAGATAATACAAATATTACAAGGCAAACTAAACAATACAATGTCCAAAATGCCGCCGTCATTACATAAAGTTTGAAAATGGCTCTGTTTAATCAGCTTTTAATTTTAGTTTTTAACATTTAATTTAAAGTATGCATAGTTATTAAGTATGTGTTTTTACGAATATATTTTTTGATATTTTATGTAGTATATTTATTTCATGTAGGTTTGATGATTCAACTAACCAATAAGCTCCGCAGGCTTGTTCTGCCGCTGGTTGATGAAGTACTCGAAGGCCTCGCGCATGGAGTACAGGAAGCGGTCGTTCCGCTGGAAGCACGCGCCCACCACGTGGTCCAGCTGCTCCTTGAAGTCCAGCAGCTCCGCCACCATCGTCTTGTCGCGCTCCGGCTCGATCACTATCGTGCGCCCTTTTTTCTGTAAAATGTAAAAAATGAAGTGTACGTGAATGTATGGTCTGTGTGAAGTGGTGGTAAATTTTATTGATCTTCGAAAAGAATTCTGTAAAGATCTATCTACTTTGAATAAAAAATATCTGATTTGAGAGCAGGATTGTCTCGTGTAAATTAGTCGTAACTCAACTGTCAAAAATTTAGGGTGAGTGAGTTGTTATTAGACAACCGGCCTCGACAAACGTACGAAATGCGTGTGAAGTGCATGAATGTACTCATTAAAAACTTAGAGAGGAGTTCCATCAACAACAATTCCATTGACATGATCTTTGTCTTGTCCATGTTCAGCATAAGACCCACCCATTTTGAGGCACTGTTGAGGTCACCAAGCACTGTGTTGTTTAACAATTTTTCCCATATTTACCTTTATATAAGCATTGAAGTGATTGCAGAGTTCATTGAGGCCATCCTTGACGCGGCTGAAGAGGCTGTAGAGTGTGGTGAGGTCAGCCAGCCGCGGGCCGTCCATTAGTGACTCTAGGCCCTTGCTCAGGATGCCGGTCAAATGCTCGCTCAGTAGTTGACGCTCGATTGTGTGGATTAATTGCCATCTGGTAAAGAACAAGTAGATTAGAAACACATTGTTCTTGTATTCTATGTTTTCTTTTTAATTGATTGTTAAAAACTGTAGTACTATCATACACATAGTACCATTTTATCATTTTTAGGTAGTGATGTTTTGTTGTTGAATATTTACGATCGACACAAAGTTAAAATACATATTTTAAATGAATACGAAATCACTTTTTTAATTGTTGTATGTATATAAAGGTTTTAACTTGATATTACGTTAATCCATTGTTGTAGTCAGGTTTACAAGCATAAGCTATAATCTTACAAAACAGTGCAAGCAATAAAACCTTAAAGTTTGTATATTATACACATGCTTACTTGGTAGAGGGGTCCAGGTAGTGCAACAAGCGCTCGTTCTCCTCACGTAGCCGCTTCTCGACGTGCGCGAGGTACTGCGGCACGGCCAGCTCGCGCATCAGCCGCTGCCCCTCCGCCGCGTACAGCCGCTCCGTGGCTAGCAAGAATCTGGAATTGCATTGCATTTTGTTAAATGTCTCCAACTATAAATTAGTTTTACTAGAATTTAATGTCCCAGGAATGAAAATAAACCAGCATTAATCTGGAATTAGAATCAATCTTTATTATTGATGGATACTTTTAATGCTTACTAAAAACTGCGGCATGTGGTTACAAAAATAACCAAATGAGATAAATGCTAACATATTCAAGAATGAATTTAAATGCAACTTTGACGATAGAGACTTATCTTACTTATCTTGAATATGATGAAGTTCAAGGCTAGACAAAAAGGCATTTTCTTTGCAAGAATGCTATAGTCTAAATTGCATCTGATAAGCCAAAGTTAGCAAAGCAATGATTAAATAACATAGAAATGAAATATCATTTACTTGTGTTCAAAGGCATCTTGGTATATTTGCAGATCCGAAAGCATACGCAGCAAACTCTTGAGCAGTGAAATATCCACAGAGTCACCGCCGCGCTCTCGTTCTATGAGGAGTAGCAAGCCGTCCACCGTGCGTGTCTGCACTAATGTGTTCATTGCTATGTGGTGTCGGAACAAGTCTAAGCCCATGTCCCTGAAAATTAAATATTACTGTGACAGTTTTGTGTAACTAACAAAATCATACCTAAAAGATTGTTTAAATTGATTGAGCTTAATCATATTTGAGGAAATTGGTGTTGCATAACATAATCTTAGTATATCATTAAAATTTTGAATAGATGTCCACAAAGGACATCATTCGTAGATGAATTATGATATCTCCACTTATTTTATCGAATCTAAATCGGTTTACAGTTTTTCTTCCCTTTTTTGTAGGTGATTAATAAAATTTTTGAACCTATTTCCATCAAACACAATGTTACGGTTTAAAAGATCCATTAGGGTCAAATTCATGAAACAAACAAACACCTCCACCAGTCTCCTTATTAAAATGTAAATTATAGTACCATATAGAGTGTATGCTTGGGTTTTGTAACACATAGGTTCTGTCTAAGTATAGGAATATGCTCCGGATCATGATCATCTGGCGGCAGTGCGCCCGCCAGCAGTCGTCCATCCGCTTGAGGAACACCTGGCGGTCCATGCTCTCCGACAGGAACTGCTCTATGTTCGCCTTCACGTGAGCCTCCACCAGGTTTGTCAGGTTTACATATAGTTGTGAAGCCATCTGAAAATGTATCCCATCTTAATTTTATAAATATAGGTACATTTACACTTTTAATAATCTACAATGGTGATTAGCTTTTAAATTTATTATTTGCAAGTGACAGACCCTTTTTTCTGTCAACATGAAAAAGATAACCCATAACTGCGGTCCTATTCACGCCGTATAGAGGCGCATCCAAACCCGCTAGTCGCAAACCTCATGATATCCAGCCCTGCATTTGGACGCCTAAAAAGGCGATCTCCCCACGACCTCTCATAACAGAATATTAAATGGTCCCATAATATATAAGGATTCACCACTGGGCGGATACTGTACAGGCCCTGCAAATAAACCCATGACCACCAGCTTAATGCCCACAAGGGGCAGATAACCGGTTCATGGGACTTTTAAAAAAAAACTCCAAAAGGGTTGTGCCTTTATGGTCGACCATTATGCATATTTCTGCCTTATAACAAGGATGTTAAACTTTACAGCAGCAGTTTGATGGGTGTAGTAAGGGAAAAACTTATCAGTACTATTTCAACTTTGTTGACAGAGGTGGCAACATATTCATGTTTAATCTCAGATATACGATTGATTGCAGATGTTTATTGATTAATGGTGAATTGGTAGGCTGTTCATCCAATTTAAGGTGGTTATTGCCTTCAAGCGTCCTAATTATTATAAATGCGAAAGTCCGTTTATTTGTTTGTTTGTAACGTCTTCACGTTTTAACTACTCAATCGATCGTTATGAAATTTTGCACACACATTGCCGGGAGTATGGAAAAGGACATAGGGTACCTTTTATCCCGAAAAGTGATACTACTGCCGCGGGATAGAAAAAGTAACTTTTATACCTACAATGACTTACTTTTATACCTACGGCCTCATTGTGTGAATGAGAGCGAGCAAAGCTGCGGGTTAATACTAGTCTTTTTAATCATTTGAATTAATTAGGAGTCCTTTATGTATAAACATAGTTCCATGTAGTAGTAAATTTATTTAATGACAAAGACCAAAGCAGCTGCTTGTTTTTTTGTGGATATGTCTTACGCTAACGCAGTTGTAAAGAGGTTGTTTCTATCGACATCTACATGCAACCTCAAATAAAATTGGAATTCCATCTATGATTGGTCATTGATATTTAGATACTACTGCTAGTGAGAATTTGTGATTTGGAAGCTGAAATACCTCATATATTATGCCCCTGTCTTAGAACACCATTCAAACTAGAACACGACAGGTCTTAAACAGTGCCGTTATTAAGCAGAAATGCAGTGATGCTACGTTATTATTATTAAAAACCCTAGCATATGAATTAATGTTTGTTTAATTCATTTTTACTATTGTTGAATTATTTCAAATAACTACAATCCCACAGGTTTAATGATTAATCCCTTAATTGGATTGCTTATTCACTTTGTATTAATACAGAATTCGGCTAGACATACCATTTAGTAGTAGACTTATGAATTGTAACATTGTAACATTAAAAATATATTTAGAAAACAAATGAGTGCAGTTCTTTTACTATAGTTACACACTATTTGCCATTTGTTACTAAATATACTAAAAAAGTGAAAATCAATACCGATTCCTTTATTTTAACTCCTAATAGTTCATCACAATAATATGAGATGTATTTCAAATTAAAATATTACATTTTGTTAACCAAATAATGTTTTTTTAACTAAACTAAAAATATTTTATCCAAATAAACCTGCTAGCTAAATTGCCTAGTACATTGCTATCATCTATTGCACTTTATGAATACAAAAGAACCAATAGCATTGCATGAAAACATTGATAAATGAATAATTTTGCATTGAATATCAGAGAAGATAACGATAAAGGTAAAGGTCAAAGCTGCGACCTAAAAATTGCTACCAACCTTGTGACTGCACATATTCTCTACTGCTTGGTACAACTCCTCCAGGGAGTACGCGATCGCCTTCGAGGTCTGGATGGCGATCACCGCCTCCCGCAGCTTGCTCCATGTCGTCTCCTGGTAGTTCTCCGGCAGGTTCGGTTTGCCTGCAACACACGCACCCGTTAGCAGATGTCAATAAGGTTATGACATGACGACTAAAACCGTAAACATACTTTTAAAGTTCTTTATAACTAGTTTCTTTGTCGTCGCGCCCGGCTTGTTCATCGATGAAGACGTCATCTTTATGGTCCCGTTCGAGTTCGGGTTGAGCAGCGAGAAATTGGATTTCTTTTCATTGGCACTCATTTCGTCAAATTTTGCTCTTTTACTGCACTGGTCGTTGAGTTGATGTGAACGTTTTCTACACTGATTACCACCCTCCTCGACCAGATGTGGTGTTTTAGCTAAGCCCGACATAAGAAAGCATGATATGGCCGCAGCCACAATATTAAATAATGCGATTAAATCTAATTAATTATAAAATACAAATAAAAATAGAAGCACTCAGTCATTATACGACAGCTACCACCATTACGACAAGTTTTTTTATTTCGGCAACAGAGGGCGCAATTAACACTGCAGCTGTCACTTACAGTTTTAAATAATAAATTGTGGATTGAGATTTCAATCTTACAGCCAAGTAAAAAAAAATATTTCATGGCTTTTTTATTGAAAATATTTAATTTACTTTTTGTTTCTTAAATGAATTATTGTAGATCTGTAATTATCACATTTCTAAATAGAAATAAAAATGGGATGAGATACTCACTTGTAAGCCACCACAACATTACGTCCTCCTCAAATTGAAAGCAAGTTGCATTGCATTGCATAGCAGACTGTGATACTAGCAGAGTTAATTTGAACTTCCATATTAATGGTAAAATTGTCGCCACTATATTGGATGTACTATTTAAGTTTTATTCTTAAGGACAAGACATGGGAAATTGAAAATAAATATATAAGAAAAAAAGTAGCAATATTTTATTCTTTGTTTTGTTAATGAAGTAGCGATCGACTTATTAGCCCATCTGTAACTTCTCTCATAAATAGGTCAGTCAGCGTCCTGAAAATCTCTCCTTTAATTATTTCTTTGGGTATTTCCAAGGACACTATTTTCCTTGTAGGCGTCAATTATTTGAAAAATCGCAAGGCTTGCGGTTACAATTCGCTATTGTATATTCGACCTTAAAAATTATACTCACGAGTCTCACGACGCTTACGTACATATTATTTATTTGCAATGAGCGCCATCTCTGAGTTACGCATTAAAATACTGACCTTACAAAATTGCCACTAGATGACACTGGTCTTTATATGCTATCAACAATTTGCGGTCGTTAGATGAGCACCAATCAATTGAATTAAACCTGGTTTGTACAAGCATGCCCAGCAATGTAATTTTAAGGTAAGGTATGGACTAAAATTCAAACCTACTCACGGCGTCGTAGATTGCGTCGTCGTGCCAACACGACACTATGCTGCGATTATTACGATGGGCGTCGTGGATTTAAAATTTTAAATGATGAAAATTGGTAGCGCCATCCTGCTTTCTATCCTAAGTTATATCCATTTTTATTTTGGAGCAAAACTTTCGGAGGCACAGCAAAAGGCGGAAGGAAACAAGGAATGCAGAAGAAAGTCGAAAAGGGCGAATCTGCAGGCCAGCATATTGCCTCACTTTAAATATATTTTTCATTCTCCTCACTCACATTTGTATAGCCACTTGCCCCATTTTACGTTTATTACATTTCCATTGACTCAGCACATCTGAAAAGTCTATAATCGCCATGCTTAGGCAATCATTACATCTCGTCGGTGTTAGACATATACAGATAGGTAAACTTTAGGATTTACCTACAGTAATATTTGTTTTTTTTATATGAGAGGAAGTAGCAAACGGGCATGCAGTCCACCTTATGGTAAGTGGCCACTGGCGCCCATGGACATTTGTAATCATCCTCAAATAAGAACAGAGTCTTATCGGAGGTTGGTCACAAATGCGTTGCTACCCCTGAGGACTAAGTTGGAACGCCTCGAATAAGTATGTCTCCCTTAACACACTTTTCAAGCCAGAACACAGCAGTGCTTGACACTGCTGTTTTTAGGTAGAAATAGGTGTGGTAATGGTGCCGCCTGAGTCGAGCCGCAAGGGTTCTACCACCTTTAAAAATGTATTATGCATTGTATATCCTTTTTGCTGTTGTTTATGTTAATTATAGTGGGTATAGGTAAAACGTCTTTCAACCTCTGGAGGGAGCCCACTGACGCAAATAGCTTCTTACTGACCTCAGTAATCTGCGATGTCCATGATTAATGACTGCTCATGTAATACCGAGGTTTTTAACTGTAGGTACTGCTGTAGGTGTCACTAGTGGAGGTTTTTAATAGTACTAGTGTAGGTGTAAATATTGGCGTTATAAAATAGTATTCATCGACACAACTAAAAAGTTATTTGCATACATAATACTTTATACTGTAAAATATTAGCAATAACTTTAAAACTGGCTAAGTAATTTTGTACGATTCCACTTAAAACATCTGTGTGAAAACACTTAGCAGCTGCAAACATCGCTCACAAAGTGATTATAGTCGCGTTGTCTGGAAAGTAGGGGTGTTATTATACGCTTAAATTATAATATCTTTTGCTCTTTAATATCCCGTAGGCAACCGTTGATTTATTAAAGCATTAGCAGGGTCTTCAATCATAAGAAGAAATAAATAATTAGATAGGTACACCGTGTGTTATATGTGCACTATAACTTTATAAAATTATACTTACATGTATTTCTATAAAATGTTAGGCAGACCCACCAATATTTGAGCATACCAAAGTCTACTGACTACGGTAGACGACTTATCTAAAGTTCTACTTCCAGGAACACAACAACATGCATAACATTTAAGTCACGTACACGTGCAGGTTGTGCTTAAATGCAATTTTCCGCTAAGCTTTTTAAAAATTTTGGTCTGAGTTTGGAGAAAAATGTAGTCTATGTTTTCTTTAAAGTCAATAAATTTGAATGAAACTTATTAAAGTTAATACAACTGGATTTATTTTTTCAGGTATCAAAAGTAGCAGTCACAGAAGTGGTAGAGTACTTTGGTTACCACTGTGAAACCATCGGAGTTAGATGATTTATTCATTTCTATTATTTATTAGTTGACCCCAGCGATTTCACTTGCGTTAAAAAAGGAATACAAAATTCATAATAAATGATATCCAGCTCTCACGTGACGGCGGCCGCAAGGGCGTGAAGCGTGCGTTAGAGCTTTTTTCCAAAATTATAGTAGCCTAAGTTACGCTTAAGACCTTCTTCCAGTGAAAGTCCCATCAAAATAAGTCTAGCCGTTAAAAAAAACACCTCAAACAAACAGACAGACCCACATTTTTTTTAACTGCATTTTTGTTATAGGTATCGTAACTATATACTTTCATATGCATTTAGTAAAAAAATGTTATTTTGTTATTATTATAAAACAGATACTTCAATTTGTAATTAATTTTTACGTTTTTTCTCTCTAGAAGACGATCCGCGTGGCGAAACAGTTACCATACCGGTCTGACTCGCAATGGGACCCGGGTTCGATTTTTAGCCAGACAGACATCAAAATGATTAATTTAGATTTCTGTTCTGGGTGTGTTCTGGGTGTTTGTGTATTCGTGTATGAGTGTGTCCATGGCATCCACGACACAGGAGAAAATCCTACTGTGGGGCTATGAGCGTAGAAAGCGTCTTCAGTCTACATTGTATAATTGTTGTATTTTTTTATTTTATTGCTTCAACTCGTTACTATCGTATGGTGAAGCAAGTATTTAAAGCCGAGACCGCTAAATAGACCGTAAAGGGAGAGAAGTCTTCCTTAAGATAAGGGCGGTGAGATAAGGAAGGAACTTAGCGGGAATGAATAGAGAATTTTATTTTTTCGAAAATATATTCAATGTTTTGCATTTTAAATAAAGGTATTCTTCTATCTATAGATAGAACGTGAATAGACATTATATTTATTTAACATAGATGTTTTCAAGTTTGATTTTAGTATAGGTTGAATTAATAATTCCATATACAGAGATATTTATCACATTCATATAAAGATATCTTTAAAAAATAACTAAAAATATTATGTACATAAGTATATGGAAAACAACGGTAGACCTAGAAAACACATTATCTCGAAAATCTTTTATTGCTTTCCTCTTATTCCGGAATTGCCTACAATAACAGCTTTGTTATGTCCACTCTCTATGAGGTCTGGTCAATGAATCGTAAAGGGAAGTTTACTCAGCTTTTTATAATTCAATAAAAAACAACAATATTATGTTTTCGACCGTAACAACGTTTTGAAAAACAACAGGCTTTCGTTCAACAAAATCACATTAGTAGTATTGTGTTGTTAGTGGCATGGACAAAATAAAGACGAAGGTATTTATCTTAATAATTATTAAATTATATACAGTATTCATAACAAAAATCTAATTTTATTATTCAGATTTTTAGTTGGCCGCGGATTGAACCCGGAACTTACTGGATTTTACACATACACTTTTGGTTTTTAAAACATACTTATGAAATCCAAAAAGATCTGAAACAGGTTACACGGCATTACAATTGAGAACGAAACTAAAACACCACATGTGAAGCATGCCTAACCACATTTTCCCAACCAGTCAGTCATGGTGTTATCTAAAAATCGCATTGATCAGATTATACCAACGCTGTAATCGAATTGAGCTAACTCCAACGCCGGGTTTGCTCGCTTTTTGACGTGCTATCGTTAAGGGAATCTGTCGAATTATTCTCATGAATATTTATGTCCTCGTCGCCTCGGGGTATCGTAATGGCGGCGAATGGCTTCTGCATCGGAAGCTGCCGGATCAATATTTTTTAGATAGTTTCACTCGAGTTTGTTTACAATTTTTTGGGCGTTTTAACACGCAGACAGGTTTGTTGGCAAAAATTGTATTATCAGAGTGTTTTAAAATATTTTTAGAGGTTTTAAAAATAACGTATTTGAATTTTTATCTACTTTTTGGCCGTTGACTGTGCGAAATCTACACCTACACAAAAAGGTTTTACTTAAAAATCAAATGAAGATAAGTAAATAATGTATCTTATACAATGAAGAATTAATATTGATATCGATATCGATATTGATATTCATATATAATATCGATTTACATATTAGGTATATCAAGAACGACGTAAACAATACAAAGTGAGGTATTCAGTATCGGTAAATTTCAGCGCACAGCATCGGTATCCGCAGCGTTAAGCTGTCTACAAGATACAGGATACTGTGAACCGAGCGACTCAGAGATCCTCACCCTCGAATTTGCGCATCTGAATAGCAGGCATCGTCCACACAAGGCGTGTAAAACGCCACAGTTTGTATCTGTTGGGTGTGAAATTTCTTTATTGTAATATTTTAACGGTTTATTTTATATTAAAATCAGCAACCTGTAATATAAGTTTTTATTATGGCAAGCAAAAAATATTTTGAACACTGGGTTGTTTCTTTAAAAATATTTGTTATTGAAATAAGAAGTGACTTGGAAATATTTTTTCTTTTTGCTCCACTTATTTAATTTATGTCTAACAAAATATTTAAAAAATCAAGGACACAAACATATTTTATGTTTCATACATCATAAATTTTAATGTTCCATTAAATTGTACTTAATATGTGAGTAGAATATTGTGATATACCTACAATTATGAACAACAGAGGAATAAATATCCTATTTTCAGTGTCGTGATAGTTTCTCTAAATGAAGTTTAACACATGAAATGTAATATTCTGAGCTTAAAAATTACAGTTGTCGCCTATGCAACGACTAGTGTGTAGCAAGCCTTACCTCATTCAGAGATGGCGATATATTCGTATTCCGCACGATCTGGTGTTGCCTTAGCTTAGCTAACATTTCCAGTGAATCTAGATAATAGCGACACCCAAATAGTTCGATTGGAGCTAATTCTGTTGTATACTGAATGCTGAATACAAATGATTGAAACGTGTCTTTTGATTGTAAAATTACCGTCACTTTTCTATTACAAAAACATGATAGTAATGTTAAAAGTTTATTGTCATTACATAATACATACCTATGGCTTGTTAAAAAATGGACTGATTTTAATGTCACTCTTAAGTTACAATTTATTGTACTCCAAAAGTATATAACTCCCTAAAACGTTATGACTTATAAATTACATGGACGTTTCAAGTTAGTAAAATTACTATATTTGACATAAAGGTGGTAGAATCTTATGTAGTTGGACTCCAATTTAAGCCTTATAATAGTAGTATTAAGCACTGCTGCTGAAAGGTGTGGTAAGGCTGACATACTTAACCGAGGCGTTCCAATTCAATCCTCAGGTGTAACAACGCATCTGTGGATAACATCAGGTAGGCCCTTGATCTTATCTGGTGTTGATTACAAGTGTCCATGGGCGGCAGTGGCCACTTACCATCAGGTAGATTTCAAGCTCATTTGCTACTTCGATCAAATAAAAAAATCTATGAGTTGCAACGTATTCTGTTATAATTATAAGGATCACTTACAGATCTCTATTACGTATCTATAGTAATATGTGAGACCGAAGAAAGTAAAGTAAAGGAAGATCATATCACATCAGACTCAACTTCAGCGAAAGTTATTACCAAGTTTGGCGAGACGACATCCGGCGACACCTAACCCCTATCGTCCATTATCAGAACATGACGAATACCGCCAATATACGCGTCAATATAACCAACTTGACGTTATATAAGCCACAAGGATCTCTGACCATTTAACCGTGAGCCGTGATAATTCTAGGTGCTCACGTACTCAACTGATACCACACAAAGCCTTGATAGGAAGGAGGGTCAAGTTACGCTAGTTATCGCCTATCGTTCCAAGCTTTAGAACGTCGTTTCAGATAACCCAACAATGCAACTCACTTCACGTCTTCAGCACCATTTATTCGATAGTACCTGATACATCGATTCTGTTCACGACTTATCCCAAAATATAAAACTTACGTAAGGTTGAGAAAAATTAAAGTTCGCACACGCTTCACGGTAGAATCGATTTTCTCCAAACTGTTCCCTTGGTAACACTGAAATATGCGATATTGTAACTGTTTTAAGTACGAGTATGTAAAATTGGATTATTACGAAAGTGTGATATACGAGTATATGTACATATGTATATTGTATATCAGTGGTTAAGAACTCAGCGCTGTTAATCGGGACAGATTTTTTGAGTAAATCTAGTCTCCACTTTCCAACGTCATAAATACGTTTTCTTTGCGGAATCTATATTTGGTAATAATACCGCTTTTGTTTCATATTTTCATATTTTATTAACTTTATTTATTCCTTCTTATTTTTATTGTGCCTCTTCACTACTGGAGATTGGCCGTTAGTTCCTTGAATCTCTCTCTGTCCATGGCCAGGCCAAATTGTTGTTCGACAGAAGTGATGCTTGAACACTTCCTGATGTTTCTCAGCCACGACTTTTATCGGCGTCGAGCGCGCCTTTTTCCTTGCACCTTGCCCATCATGACGAGTTGGAGCAGATAATACCTATTGTGCCTAAGTATATGGCCTAGGTATTCGATCTTACGCTTATTGATGGTGTGTATGGTATTTGCTTAAAACCAATAAAGTGTAGTTATAATGATTAAGTGTTGTGCCACATTACACAATACTACAAACCAGAAGAAAGCATTTTTGCTTATTCGCCTTGAACTTGAACCACGTACCTACCTTTAATATTACGCATACTCGTCATTACAGACGTAGACTGCTTCAAGCAAAGGGGCATAAATCTCAATCATAATTTGTGTGCGTTAGGCACGGGGCAGCGCGGTCCAATGATTG
>DWPV01004581.1:0-13443 GCA_018251915.1 Urbanus proteus proteus
GAATGATAGATTTACCTACTTTATTTATCTGAGTTGCTAGTTCTCTATAATGGTGTGAGTGATATCATAGAAAAGCGGCAATTTAAGATAACTTTTCTTTTAACCTGACGTCAGAAGGGGGTAATGTTTTTTCATCCAAGTTATATAAAAAGTTCTCAAGGTTACTCATCCGGCGTTTCCATGTGCCTCTCATATTAGGAAGTAGTCATTTAGGATATCTCTAGCTGATCCCCGCAGTTATTATCAAATGTACTGAATACTTGCTTTGCTACATACAACTATAACACTACAAGAAACCCGTGAATTTAGTCCTTAGGGGTAGCAACGCATCTGTGGTCGACCTCAGGTAGGACTGTATTCTTATCTGGGTTTGATTACAGATGTCTATGGGCGGCTGTGGCCACTTACCATCAGGTGGACTGCATCCTCCAGCATATAAAAAAAACTATTTTATCCTCTGGAGTAGCAACGCTTCTCCTGTTTTACATGAAGTTCTTTTGTTCATAAGCGACAGAGTCTACTTACCATTGGACTACATGCTCGTTTGATACACTTTTAAAAAATGTTAAGAATACTTATTGATAACTTAAAGTAATGGACTAGTCAGACAGTCTAAATTCCACTACCAAATAGGTAGCATAGTTCCTTCGTTTCGTTAACAGAATATAAATCAATCAGCTTAAAATAGTCGTGACAATGACAATACTGATGTATTATAGAATTATTAATTCAGGTATTGTTACATCATACAGAATTTTAAATTGAGTAACGTGGTATCACTTTGGTCTTTTTTGTGTCTGGCTAATGCTAGACTGAGATGATCAAGGACTTAATAGATAACAATGAAGTAATATGAAGTAGTGTTATGTGGTATAGTAGAAAGTCCTGTGCATAATCAATACGAACAAATATCTATGTGAGTACAAATAAATAAAATTGATGTCTGTTTGTGATTTCAAAATATCATTTTTTGTCTGTCTGTTTGTCTGTCTGTTTTATTGGCTGATCTTCTAAACGGCAGGACCGATTTTGACGGTAGTTACTTTCACTGGAAGATAGCTGAAGGTCTAAGGCGTATCAAAGGTTACTTTATTTTTGGAAAAAGTACATATTAGCGCGCGTAATTTTCCTTTCGAATTAGAGCAATGCTTAAAATTGTTATAAGGCACAAATAGGTATGCGTTGGTTATTCTTGTAGTTCCGGGACCAGAATAGGGCTACGGTATCCCATGCCAACAGGCAGTGGATACCGTAGCCCTATTCTGGTATTCTTACAACAGTAAGACGCGACTAAAAAAGGGCTTCTGTGAGGAGTCCGTCCGGCCAGCGAACCCGGGAAGGACGGCGGTATGTGTGGTCGCATATCGTCGTAAACACCAGCTGATGTGGTTTGAGCAAATGCTCACCAGGTCCGAGTTTGGGAGCGACGCTGGGTTATCCCATATAATCCCAAGGCATCGGGTATCTTTTGTAGGATTTCCACTCGGGATAAAAAAATGTATGCGTTGGTGTCTCTGGAGTCGATATAGAATTCTACCACCTTAAATTCGTCTGTGAACGCTCCTATAGTAAGCTATAAGATCAATTACGATCATGATATGATTATAGGTTCGTAACTCAACTGCAGTGGTAACACCATATTTAATAGCATAGTTTCACATTGTGGGATGGTTACACCACGACTTATCGCGGTTTCCCTGTGAGATGTAGCACAGGCTTGTTCTTCATCACTTACAAGTAGATCGAGCAATCCGACTCGAAGGACCATGCAAGTGGAATTTCATCCTAATTAAATGATAAAATGAAAATTATGTAAATATTTTTTTATTAAGGATCTTAATATAAATATAAGTGGGGTGTTACCGATGTATTGACACGTATTCCTTTTACTTTTTAACGCGGGCAAAACCGCGGGGTTAGCGTCAGCTAGTAGTAATTAGGGTAGGGTAGGTAATTAGGGTTAGGGTCAGCTAGTAGTAATTAATAATGATGTGCACGCGCGGCACTTGTAATTTTTTTGCTTATACATAACATCTTATTGAACAGTTTTATCGGAGGTACAATTGGAATTTTGCTTCTATAAGACATATACAAGATAGCATCAGTGAACAATCGTACTTAAGTAAATTTAAATTAATAACAGAAAGGTCCAAGACGCACGAAATATGAAGAAAGCATTTAGATCGGGAAGGGAGTACAACTTTCACAAGAAAGGATAAGTGTGAACTGTGCTATGTACCTCCCACATACATTATGGTAATGTTAATATTTGGTAAAATCGCACTTCATCTGAGGTACAGCCAAGTTATGGAAGCTGCAGACGGAGGATGCAGGATACGAAAATATATATTTTACTAGCTAATTTACTTAAATGTATAACTTATTTAATTCGTACCTAATTATAACCTAACCTAACTACAATTTATGTTCCATGCTCGAAGTGTAAGCAGGAATTGTCGCGATGTGCGACAGGCGATGTATGGGTGATATATCATACTAGTTTTTACCCGCAGCTTCGCTTCCGCTAATGTGTACATTCGCACAAAGAGGCCGTAGGTATTATAGTAAGTAGGTTGTAGGTATTAAAGTTACTTTTCTATTCCTCGGGAGTAGTACGTTTTTTCGGGATGAAAGGTACTCTATGTCCTTTTCTGGACCCCTTTACTATGTGTGTGCAAAATTTTATAACGATCGGTTGAGTAATTAAAGCGTGAAGGCGTTACAAACAAACAAACAAATAAACGGACTATCTCATTTATAATAATTATTATATATTAATTGTTATAGGATATGTAAGTTAGATAAATAAAATATATCCAAAAATGGCAAGTTTAATAATTAAACTCATAACATTAAAAATATGTGTATGACTATATGTATTTAGAATCGAAAGGATACTCACTTCTGATTAATCATCGTAGAGCCTATACTACTAAAGCTAGAACCGATTTTGACGGAACTTCCAATGAAAGATAGCTCAAGATCTAAGGGGTAAGGCGTAACATAGGCTACTTTAATTTTCGAAAAACCTTCAGTGCGCGCGCCACGTGCTTACGGCCAACGTCGCAGAAGAGCTGGGTATTCTTTATGTTTAAATATTTATGTCTTTTTACTTTTTTAACGCGGCGGCAACCGTAAGCATCAGCTAGTTGGCTTAGTTGAAAAAACAAGTTAATTTTATGACATAGGACATAGACAGCCACTTAGGATTTTTTTGATATTTTACCCAGTGAACTAAATACCGGTTAGCTTACTAGATGTTCTAGTGTAGTATATAATCTCCTGTATTTATTACGTAATACGCGATTACCTTCGGAGGTAAAATGAGGCTTAGAAATGACGTGTCCTTGAAGGTAATTATCCTTTTTGAAAGTACAAATTTCTATCACGTTTCTTTGTGGTCAGGTACATAGTCATAACCCACATACTTGTTTAAAGGTAGGGTCTTTAAGCTTAAAGTTAGGTTGTATGATTTATTCATTTGTCTACATTTTGATAAAAAATGTAAGTAAGAATAATTAAAACGCTTTTAAGAGTTGCATATAGCTGCAAATATATTTTGAAAATAATATGCAACAAGAACCGAAACAATTACCAAGAAATTTTCTCATGCCTTCGTTTTTTTTATAAGTATCTCTACATTGCCATCTCCAAATTAGAACACAACAGCACTTAACACTGTTGTTATCACGGAAAAGAGAAAGAAAAGGAAGTGGCATAGGACCCGATTTGTATAGAGACCACTGTTGCCACACAATCACATAGAAATTAGTACCTAATCGTATTCTTATCACTAAGAAACCTGCAATTTTATTGGTTGTCTATTGTCAACAATGAATGAAGCACGTTTACGAAGTTTAACAAAAAATGTACAACCCGTAAAACAAAATTTACGTGTTAATGACTGACAATCACTGACGCTAGCTATGCTAAGCTGATCATACTGGTAATCGCTTCAATTCGCCCACGTGCCACTTCCTGTTGTCTCTTTCTTTCATGGATATTATTAAGCAGTAATAGGTTTGGTGCCACCAAAATTGAACAACGAAGGGATTGACAACCTCTAAATTTAACCCAAAGTAGATTTAACCCCATAAAATGGTCAAAATATTCAAAACATTAGATAATAAAGGTGGACTGAGCTCGCGTGGCACTAATGGTCCGTGACGTGGACCGGTCAATACGTGGTACCTTCTAGTACCACGCGCCATTCACCAAGGGGTAGAAGCTCAATATAGTTCAAATAAGAATGCTCAATAACACAGTAATGGTTGAAGTAAGGTCAAAGTAACTATAATAGTTCTAGTAATGCAACTTACTGCAAACATCTCAGATAATAATTTTGATGGATTGATTTAAGTCGCCAAAATAAGATGTTTCAATATGAAGAAGTAACCACTCGAGAACATAAGCATTCTAAATTAAGGTTTTCTACAATTAAGGAAGGTTTCCTTAGTCTTTTATTTAATCCCAACGCGAGTAACAGACGCCCGCGCGACGACCCGTGTGGCGGAGCGGTCTCCATACCGGTCTGACGCGCAGTGGGTCCCGGGTTCGATTCCCGGCCAGACAGATATCCAAATGATGATTTTAGATTTTCTGTTCTGCGTCTGGGTGCTTGTGTATTCGTCTTTGTGTGTCCATGGTACCCACGACATAGGAGAAAATCCTACTGTGGGGCTATGAGTCTAGAAAGCGTCTTTTTTAATCTATTATAAAGTAGCATACAATATAGTAGTCTACGTGATGATCGGTATGAGGTCAATGCAACTGCCAACCTTTGTTGATGAAGTCACAGCGTTGCTATCTCTAAGAACATCATACTTCTTGGGTCTTTCAACCTGAACATAGTAGCGCGCTTAACACTGCTGTTATTATGCAGAAATAAGAGTGGTAGTACTGCCTCCAGAGTCGCACCACGAATGGTTCTATGACCATCAAATAATTTAATAACAAACGATTCAAAGGACCAAAGCTGCGAAAAAATCAGATGCGAAAGCAAGCCTCAAAACATGGTGTAATTTCTTCCATGTCAGTTCCATTGGCATCGAAGGTGCTCTGTACGTATCTCTGGCACGGACCGGTCAATAGCCAGTGCCTGGCAGTACCAAGCACCATCATCAAGGGCTAAAGGTTGAATGGTGAGTTATTATTTCATTTTTATACTACCTTAGCTTAATAGCAAAGGTAATGATTAAATATTTTGAATATTAGCGAAAAGTTGTATATGAAGTTAAAGTAACGAATTATTCAGGGTGGTCAGTGTTTACGGTTTTCCATGTTTTCTATAAGATTGCATGGTGAATTTTCTCTGTCTGTAGCTGATCACAGGTGCCATGCTGCTCCTGAGGACTAACATTGACACCTAACATGTAAGTGACCTAGCTTCTACACCCTTCCATAAAAACCCAGGACTGCTTCACGCCAGAAATAATAATCAATAAATTCGTATTCACCACCACATAGAACTTGTCTACGTAAATATAGCCATAGATGAGTTAATTATTTACCCAAGACACAAACCAGTGTCTACTCAAAATCTTTGAGCAAATCTGCGTGCTCAAAGAGATAAAAATAATTGAATTATAACTTTTTTATTTAAATAAACTAAACAAAAAATAACTTAAATCAAAAAAAGAAATGTAAACAAACCATTTATATTATTACCAAAAACAGTATAAGGGGTAGCGCATACGAGTTGTTGTAAACAAAACTTCAAAGTAAGGGGCAGTGCACACCGATGCTATCAACGGCTACTTTGCCACGTGCCCACGTCGACAATTGTTCACGATCGATTGTCGCTATTGTTCTCAATCGCATTGTTCGAAACTGACCTAAGCTTTAAAAACTGACCCCAGCGATTGGAACTAAATAAGCCAAATTATACACCCGACTAATATTTTTGATTGCCCTAGCCTTGCGCTTTGTAATTTGCATTCACTGATATGTTTACAATCTGCATAGTAGTTAGTGACTTATAATTATTTGCATTGGTTGCATAAACCATTCTGAGTTGCTAAGTGAGTACAGATATATCGGCTGTTTATTTAGGTTTTATACTTCTTTGATTTTTGAAACTTTAAAAGGTCAGTCGTTAGAAAAATGATTTTGAAATTAAGGCATCTCAGTTTTATGACAACATATAAGTAGGTATATAGGTGTAATTTTTGTAACGCAAGTTAACTGAACTGGATAGGTCCTTTCAGTTTCATCTAAAATCCAAATATTGTTTTTACTTCGGTATTTATGGTTCATTCATTCGTGAATTTTCGTACAAAAAAAAATCAACTTAAAAACCTAGCAAAGTTGCCTAGCTTCATAAAAACCAACGAGCTTTGCTCTGACCTCTACCACAAGCATTTGATCTATGACATCTAAATGTCATATTAGCATATTAAATCACGAATCCAAGTTCTCGCAATGCATCCGTTTGCTCGCCCACGCGGTTCTCACTGACTCATCATTACGAAACTTGTGTGCGCTCGTGACTTTGTTGGTATGAAAAATTTGATTTAGTGGCTTATGGCTTTGTGCTAGGGGAGATAGAGGTGATATAGGCCCTGTTTATGTTCAAAGGGAGGAAGGGAAAGGTATTGGTTTCTCTTGATATTTAATTCAGTGGAAATTAGGTGAAATTTTCTGAAGGCTTTTTCTGATTCCGATGTTAATTATACTCCCACAACGAAGATATGTAAATGACTATTAAGGTAATTATATCACTCGTGAATTGAAAAATGGATCGATTTAATTTAAAAAAGAAACACTTTTCAACATCACGATTTTATAACATTTTTTCAACAACAAGCTTTGATTTCAAAAACAATACATTATAAAAGCGAACATAGTGCCTCCTCTTTTTTCCTTTTAAAAAACATAGCTCTAGGTACTTACTAAATCACTTTTAAAATTTACCAATAAATCGATGTTACTTTGTTTTAATTATATAGGTACTATGACTTATTTAAAGATAAACTATTCAATAGGCAAAGTAACCGGCAACTAGACAGTTTCACACGCCCAACACTATGATTCAATATTTGAACACATAGTAAATTAAAGTTTGACGCCCGATTACAAGGCAGGTTTAGAGCCTTATTAATTTATAATGGAGATCAATAAGTAAGGAATGCAGCGTAATTAGCATACGCAATTTAAATAATATCCTATTGATAATTAAGTATTTATTTCGAAGTATTACATGGCATGAAAATAGTTACTGTAGGTTTCTTTTTAATGTCCGTCAACCAATGTGTAGGTAAAGATTGCATATGAAATAATTAGAAAAACTGCATTTTTGATAAAGATTCTACACTAAAAAAAACAGAAGGATTTATCTACGAGCCTTATAGATACGTACAAAGTGAAATATACAAATACTTCGACTTAGAAAAAAAAAAATCGGTCTGGCCGGGGATCGAAGCTGGGTCCTGCGTCACACCGGAAAGGTGACCGCAATCGCGGGTCGTAGGTACTACACCACAGTATAATAAATAATAGTAATTAACAAACGCAAGCCGAGAACTTATTGTCAAATGAATTAGCAGATCATAACTATTCAACGTTAGACTTCTGTCCAGGTGTTAGCCTTACAAGGCTAGGCCTACGTTGTAATTAGGATGGATGGCGGCTGTGAATCAACAAGCGCCTACGATCTTACTAATCTCTTATATCGGATAAACACAAGGCCAGTATTTTGAGCTAGGATAGCAGATACTACATTAAGTGTTGGTAGATAAAGAAAAATTAAATTGTAGTTTTTTGAAAATAGTTCCAACTTATCACCAACGAATTTGTAAAGAATGTGATAAGAAATTATTTTAAGTGATTGATTCTTTTATATGAAGGGCAAGTAAAAAAAATGTTTGGAAAGCTCGTTTTTGAACTTATCTATATAACTACATGTATAAACGTATGTAGGTAACTAGGTATATGCTTGAACTTAAAAGCTCTAAAATCACTTAGAAATCAATCTACACAAATAAATAAAATTGAAGTATCTGTTTGTGTGTGAAAAGAACAATATTTTACTAAATGCATATGAAAGTGTACACGATACCTATAACAAAAATGCATTTTTTTGTCTGTCTAACTGTCTTTCTGTCTGTTTGGGCGAGGTAATTTTCTAAACGGCTGTGCTGATTTTGACGGAATGTTCACCGGAAGATAGGTGAAGGTCTAAGGCGTTACATAAGCCTATGTTACTCCTTTAATTTTTGAAAAATATATATGCCTTATCACTTTTTTAACGCGGGTGGAATCGCGGGGATCAGCAAGTTTCATCTAAAACAATATTTTTCCGTGGGATTGAAAACCTGAAGACCAAGGTGGAATGTGTAAAAAAACATTTATATAGATCACAGCAACGCTACAAACTGGAGCTACCAAGCAAAATAGGTGTGACAGTGGTGCCATCACACTAATTGCAGCACCTTCTTATTTCCGACCGGAAACCAATTCTATAAATATGGATAATAAAGATTTACCTCTTAAATATACTTAATCTTTAATATTTATTTGTTTACTGTAGATACTAGGGCGACATAAAAGCCCGAAGTCCTTCCTATTAATGACCGTTCTAAATTTAACCACCCGCGACCCACCCTAACATTTCGATCTATTTTTGAAAATACTACAAGATAAGTAATACGTCGTTATGTAAAAATACAATAAGACTATGTCCAAAAGATAACATTTTAAATAATGTTTAATAGTTTTGTTTATTTAAGTATTTTATATAACGTTATACGTATGCTTAAAGGTGGTAGAACTCTATGTAGTTCGACTCCGGCGGCACTACCGCCACACCTATTTCTGCCTTATAACAGCAGTGTTAAGCAGTGTTGCTGTGTTCTGGTCTGGAGGGTGTGGTTAGGGAGATATACTTATACGAGGCGTTTCAGCTCAGTCCTCAGGGGTAGCAACACATCTGTGGTCAACCTCAGGTAGGACCTTGATCTTATCTGGGGTTGATTACATATGTCCATGGGCAGCAGTTGCCACTTACCATCAGGTGGACTGCATGCTCGTCTGTTACTTCAAGCATAGATATAAAAAAGAACATAGATATAAAATAATAGATTATTTTACGGTCTGTTATGTCAAATGAAAGAGGTGGAACTATTATTAGAATGACAACAGCAATATTATAACAGTGCTACAATGCAAGTGTGTTAGGCCATTGCCTAGCTGCTTTTTATGTTGTTTGATGCAGTGGTACCATTGTACCATCATCATCAAACAACATCATTGCATCAAACAACATAAAAAGTTGATAATACCAGAGAAATTCTATCTTGTCGGCTAATAGCGGGTTTTATTTTAGTCCGCTGCCAAGCACCCTCAGCTTTTGATGGAAGGCCCTCCAGTCGCGTCCGAGTGTTTTTCTCTGTTTAATATTCGAAAAACGTGTTTTTTCGACTCCCGACTACTTATGAATTCATCACGTATTACGAAAAGCTATAATTTGAATAGACAGTAGACTTTCGTAAAATAGTTATTGGATTTAAAAGTTCAAGAGCTTCGTAATTGATAGACGCAATAACAACAAAGTCTATTTTCAATGTAACCGAAAAATATATTTAAAACAGAAAGCCCTTTTTTAAATGTCTGCCCGACTCACAAGTCCTCGTGTCAAACAGAACTTTATGTTGAAACATAAGCAAATCTAAATAACGCAAACAAAAACGCAATAAACGCAAAAATAGTTTTCATAAAGTTCATAACGTATTTTTTGTTTTCTTTGAATTTTCTCGTGAAATGTTTTATTTTTATAGCTGTTTTATTTGTATTTTTTTATTATATAGGAAAGGATTAATTTTAATCTTTTAATCGCTTAATTTTAATCTATCTGACAGTAAGACTGCTGCCACCAATGCCATACATCGATAACCAACCCCAGATAAAATATTAATTTCTAAACTCTTACCTGAGGTAAGCGTTAGCCACAGATGTGTTGCCTAAAGTTTTTTTTTATATGATTGAAGTAGTAAACGAGCATGCAGTCCATCTGGTCATAACTGGCCACTGCCGCCCATGGACATCTGTTATCAACCCCAGATAAGATCAAGGTCCTACCTGAGGTCGACCACAGATGCGTTGCTACCCCTGATGACTAAGTCGGAACGCCTTGGATAAGTATGTCTCCCTTACCATACCTTTCAGACCAGAACACAGCAGTGCTTAATACTGCTGTTATAAGTTAGAAATACGTGTGGTAGTGGTGCCGCCGGAGTCGGACTAAATAGAGTTCTACCACATTTAAAGTTGAAATTGAAATGTTTTGGATAAACATGTGTCCTTTACCTTTCAAACCAGAATGTTTGGTATATCAGGCAGAAATATCTAAATCTATAGACGTGAAAGTGTATGTGTTGACGGAAGATGATCCGCTCGGCCTTCGGGAACAGGCGCTCGGATTACGACAACATGTTGTTACGCGTTACGAAGAATAAGCTCTGTGTTATTGTATCCTCCGGTTTCTGTTTTGTACTCAAAATAGGTATTAGTATAGAGTATCAAGTCTGCTATAGAGTATCAAAACATCTATGTATATATCCATACAAATAAATAAAATTGAAGTGCACATAGCGCACACGCTACGCGCATGCGGCTGAGGTCGCGGCAGAACGGGATGTTACCAATATTTAGATATGTATTCGTTTTTCCTTTTTTAACACGTGTGAAACCGCGGGGATCACCGAGTCTACAATATTTGTATTTAACACTTACACACCAATGCATCTCGATCAGTTTCGACGCCAAGAATTGGCGTCGAAACTGATCGTCGAAGAATTTTTTCTTAACAATTACCTGAAAATAAAAACAGAAATTCAGTTTACTGTAAATCAATAAAACAATGTTCTTATAAGATAAATTCACCGCAGAAATAAAGATGATAAAGAAAGAAGATAAAGAAACCGCAGTAATCTTTATCAATAATTGATTCAAGTACCTATAATGTGATTTCAACGTTAAACATAATTCTCGTTAATCATTATCTGCCAATATGTGAAATACCAGTCTCACGAGCAAACAATTTAAAAACCTATACACCAAATTTCATTATATTACAAAAAGCTACATTCCATTATGTACCTTTAAACCACGCAGAAAATTCGATCAAAAGCCTTTTTACGGTAAGAAAAAGTCCGTCTATCCATGAAGCTCATCACCCTCCGTTCAACATGGGTCGTCTTAAAGGGAAATATTTATTTAACAGGTAATTTCGTTACCGGCCACGTCAGCTCCCCAAAGCTTAGCCATAATCTGCCACCGGTTGGCCTAATTAAATCATTAACATTTATATTTGCTTTGAGGCTCACCATGATTGTGGCATTTTGCGGATATAATTTCTAAAATCTAAATGCTTTTTATGCTTGCTTTCTGTGGTGAATAAAGTAGTAGATGAAGATTATAGTAGAGATTGAATAATTGATTCTTATTCTCAAAGAGACTTACAATCACTTTTATGAGAACAATGTTAGTTGAAAATTAAACTACATTGCAATTTTAACATTTGTATTATTTGACAGTCATAATAGCATCAATAGCTGTAAAATAGAAATTATATAAAATGAGTTGAATTGTGTTAGCAGAATTTGTAGAAATTTAATAACCGAAAAAGTGTATCCAATTAATACCACGAGGTAAAATTAATTAACATCAGCTTATCCCTTTCCTAGTACTAAAACCGTGGTCATAGCAGTGCCGCGGCTGCAGGGATCGGGGGATTAGGGGATTATGCGCGGACATTTCGTATCATTATACTGTACACACACGGACAGACATTATACTCGTCAATATTGCGTGTGCGTGTGATCATTATTGACCGTTTCAACAAACTCACTTTCTACTATTGCTTCAGTTATATCCTTCTTATGAAGTAATTATGTGTTTTAATATGAAGCAAGCTAAGCGTTATATTTTATCTTAAACTAGCTGATTCCCGCGGTTTCACTCGCGTAAAAAAGTAAAAAGGAATACATACATATCTAAACATAGGCGATACCCGGCTCTCTTGCGACGACAGCTGCATGCACGTGGCGCGCATGCTAATGCTTTTTTCCAAAAATTAAAGTAGCCTATGTTACGCCTTAGATCTTCAGCGATCTTTTAGTGAAAGTCCCGTCCAAAACCGTTTAGCCGTTTAGAAGATTATTTCAGCCAAACAGGCAGACAGATAGACAATTTTTTAAATTGCATTTTCTTTATAGGTATCGTGTACCCTTTCATATACGTTGAGTAAAAAAATGTTACTTTGAAATCACAAACTGACATTTTAATTTTATTTATTTATTTAGACAATGCACGCCAGATTGTCTACACTATAGAATGATGATTTTGACAGGATAGCTACGGGACTGAGCAAACAATAAGGCAGGAATGAAATCTGTGTTGTATATCCAAACACCTGTGTTGGTATGGGTACTGCAAATAAAAACAATAAAATGTTCTGACGCATAACTAACATTTAAAATAAAGTTAAATCTTCAGGAAAGCGCCCATATTCACAATCCGCAATCACCGAAGATATCCCCGCACGCCAAATGAATCTTGCCAACAGACTAGTAAAACTGCCCTCTATAAACGAATGCCTTCCCCGAAAACCGATAGCATTCGCTAATGAAAATGCGGCCTCCGGGGGCACCACTATAAATTAAAAGGGTTGGCCCAACATTCCGTAAATGATGGATGCGGGAACAGTAGGATTAAATTAACGTGATGTATGTCCCCGCATGGATTTGGGATTCAGTCGATAGTGGAAATCTAGTTCATTTAGCGGTCGCTTGCTCTGAGGTACGTTATCCTTCGCCGGAGATACGTTTTTGATTCTTTACATTAAACGTTTTGTGCCGATAGAAATCAGGAACATTCGGTTTAGTTGATTCGCTAAAATATAGATTTAATCAGACGTTATCAGAAGTTACATGGCTTCTTTTAGCTTGTCTTGCGTTGCGTTGCGTTTTTAATCTCTCTTTCAGGTTTTTACTATAATATAGCTATTTGTGGCGATTTATATTAAAAGCTGTCATTTGTTTCTAATTTGTTAACCTCCTCGTGTTACTCGCGTTTTAAACTTGTTGTTTTGATTGCTTCTCATTTAACTCACAATACCTAATAATAATTTATCATGACTCTGAATAAGAGTTAAAGTTCCATTAGATAATTTGTAACTGATGCCACAAAGTTTAGTAGGAAGTAAATAGGATAGTAATGTCTTTAGTAGTATCACGTCACTTGCGTTTCATTAAGAGTATGCTAATTCCACATAACGAACTTCATGACTATATTCGCGTGTCGAAAATTGCAAATTAGATGATACTCGAATGTGTTAAATAAATTTCATAACCTAAATTTTGAAGTTTGAGAGCCCATGGGATGCAGGCATCGGTTTGACAAAAGATCGAGTTATCATTATATGTACCTACTACATTTGAAAAGTCA
>DWPV01004582.1:0-13442 GCA_018251915.1 Urbanus proteus proteus
TATATTTGAACTATTCAAGCATAGGAATAGAAACTGATGCTTAGAAATATTGAGAGCTACAATTAAATTATGAAAAATTTTAAGACTCGATACAACTGGTAATGTTTGGATATTCATATAAGACACCTTCATTATAATTACAGATGCTACATATTAATCTGAACAGAGTGTACATTCTTTAACAGTATATAGTGGAAATATTTATATCCAGGGTCATATCCAAGTGGAGCTGTGTATATTTTATACCCCTTATTTTTTGTTACAGTTCACTGTAAGGCACATTATGGAGTGGTTTAAACTGGAGAACATTTTTAATTTAATTTTTAATTACAAGGATAATAAAACATTTTATAATAATACCCATGTCTATTTATTTTAGTTTAACTTCATAGTACTACCTGATCTATTTCCACTAAAATTTATAAAATTAATTATAAATACTTAGAAATATCTGTGTAAGTGTCCCAATAGACATTTCATGTAAATAAAGCATAAAGAAAATATGAATCAACTGCCTCTAGCAGCTTTTCTCTCATAATATCTTTTCAATGCCTGTTCAAATACTTCTCCCACTGTTCGCTTTTTCCATATATCAATCTTTACTTTTGGTTCAATTGTAACACTTTCTGCAACGGGTTCTATGTCAGTGATTGTATCCTTTTCATCTTTTGACTTTGGAGATTTATTCTCAGTCACTTGAACATCTGATTTTTTAATATCTTTATCTTCTTCATCACTTGACTCATCAATTGAAAAATCGGAATCGGCATCAATGTTAGGATCAAGTGCTTTGGATTTTTTTGCTATTCTTATATCTTCTAAATTGCAACGATTAATTTCTTCCTCTGAATCTTCAATTTCACCTTCTGATAGCTTTTTGTTACTGTCATTTGATATTTTTCGCTTTCTATAATTTCTGCTTTTAGTGGACTTATCTGAAGTCTCTCTTTTAGAAGCCTTTTCACTAGTACCCTCACTTTGCTCTTTTTTATCTTCTGGCTTAATGACCTCATCTGATCCCAACTTTTGTTCATATAAATGTCTATAAAAACCTCCTGGAAACAAAAAAGTTGTTTTTTAATATATTTATCACTTTCTGCATATACATTTTTTTTATTTCAAATAAAATAAAAGTATCATGTCATATTATCATACCTAAGTCTTTTTGTTTTGTCACATCCCCAATGCTCTCTAAATACTCTTCATATTTTTCCCTCTCTTCTTCCTTTCTCAATTCTTCCAATTTCTTTTTATATGCTGAAGTAACAAATATTTCCTTGTCTGCGAATTCATCACCTACCTTTTCCCTTTCTTTTTGTATCTGCAATAATGCAACAATATTTTATGAATATCAAAGAAACAAATTATTAGAGAGTACAAAAACTAAGGAAACATGAAAATCCTCAGCATGAGTTTCATTCGAGAATTTAACATTATTCCCGTTGAAGTTTTCACGCAAATTTAAAGGTATATCACTGGCTTCTGATCATTTCTATATTTATAAACTAGTTGAACCCCGCAGTTTCACCCGCGTTTAAAAAGTCATAAAGAATACATTTTTAAACATGAAAGTCATCCCGCTATCCCGCGACGGCGTGCGCGTGAGCGTGGAGCGCGCGCTGATGGATTTTTCAAGAATTAAAGTAGCCTATGTTACGCCTTAGACCTCCAGCTATCTTCCAAAGAAAGTCCTGTCAAAATCGGTTCAGCCGTTTAGAAGGCTAGCTCAGCCAAACAGACAGACAGACAAAAAAAAATATTTTGCATTTTCTTTATAGGTATCGTCTATAGTTTCATATGCATTGAGTAAAAAAAATGTTATTTTGAAATCACAAACAGACACTTCAATTTAATTTATTTGTATAGATTGATAAAAATGAACCGACAGACGCGACATTTATTTTTATTTAACGGCACTTGTAATATTAAGTTGAAATAAAAATGGCGTTACACTCTCCATTCTCGATTTTAAGGCTAAGCTTAACCGTTCAAGATGGGTTGAAGGGTGAAATATTATAACAATTAATTATGGTTGTACAAATAAGTATATAAAAATGTGTATGTCTGTATTTTTTGATACTCATTTCTATACAGGTTTTTTCTATATACTTACGTACTTAATTTTTTACACAACAAAAATACAATCTAAAAAAATAGAATGCCATCGTGAGTCTCTTTACTGGTGTGTATGGGTCTGTCTTGCCAGTTGCTGAGATGAATTGGATAGAACTTTGCCTTGAAAATGTATATATTAAGAAATATACATCTGCTCACACAGTCTAGTACTGAAAAAACAGAGAACTCTGTCGTCTGTGTCATTCTGGTTATCGTAACTCTGATAACATGACAATAAGGTTTAAATATGGCAAAAAAGTGCAATAGTTCTTTTTTATTTACGATGTATTGCAAATACCGGCGTAATAAACACTGTTACACAGTCCATTTAATGGTAAATGACCACTGCCACCCGTGGACATAAGTAAACAAACGACGAACCATACCATAAAATTCCTACACAATACCTACCATACATATGCCGTAACGTCTACAAAACGCGTTAAAAAAACGCAAAAACGCCGACAAAACGCGAGCGTCACCGCGCGCGTTCCTCGTTTAAAACCCGAGGTCCTTCACTTCGAAATCGAGGTCAGAGAGTCCCCGATTGTCACGCGAGCCGCACTTAAATATATTAATAAATTAACTATCATATTTTATACTGCCACTGGATCGGTATAGAGCTGCTAATACCACCATTAAACTGATGCGCTATATTAAGCAATAATTTATTGCGAGCCGCTTTGTGAGTTTTACTTTTATTTATTGGGGTAGTTCGCTTTTTCAGACGTGTTTTTAAATCGAGTGAAATGGAATGTTCAAATTGGACAATGTATTCGATATATGAATGTAGGTAGGTAAACGAAAGGAATATGTTAATCAGCTTTAAGAAGTTTTCGCATTTGCAGTAAAGCATGGTTAGCGGTACATAAACAAATGATATTTTATTTATTTTTCATATTTATGGGTGTTACAAATCCGCATTGGAGCAAAATAGAACGGTCTAAATTCAGACCTCTCTCGTATGAGGAAAGAATAGGATCTGAAAAATAAATACAAATAATATATTTTATATGTTATGTAATTATATTTATATTGCTTTATTTCATTTGATTAATTGCTTGAACGTTTCTTGATTAATTTATTCGAAGTTATGGCTTTTCAAGCTCATGATTTTAAATAAATTGTAACGTTACTATTTTAAGGTAGGAGTAATATAACCACGTAGTTAAAATAATGTATTGATATAGTAACATTTTAAAAGTAACTTACTTAGCTGAGTTGAAACAATTTATTCGACAACAATTAAAAAAAATACTAATTAAACAATAACCGGTAATAACGTCTCAATATAATTCCGACGCATCATAAATAATATTAAACTTATCATTTATGAATTCCGACACAGAGAGCCGCTACCGGCGGCGCCTTTGTCCCGCGGCCATCTTGGCCCGCCATATTAATTTTGCTTTTTTTATAAACTTAATGCAGTGCGCTTGTCATCGTCAGGGGTTATCAGGATGTCATTTGTAGAGGGAAGGTATTTGCTACTGATAATGTTAGAGCGGTGTCTGCAATGAAGGTTATGTCGACAATTGCTAAGTGCCTACTCAATGGTTGAATAAAGAGGGGATAAGTTTTTTTTGTAGAATTGAAGTAACAAACGGACATAGTCTTGATGGTATGTGACCACTACCAGCCATTGTTTATAATCAACCCCAGATAAGATCAATGTCCTATCTGAGCTTGGCTACAGATGCGTTGTTACTCAGAGAACTAAATTGGATACGTGGCCACTGCCAACCATGAACATCTGTAATCAACCCCAGATAAGATCAAAATCCTACCCGAGATCGACCACAGATACGTTGCTACCCCTGAGGACTTCAAACGCCTCGGATAAGTATGTCTTCGTTACACCCTTCAAACCAGAATACAGCAGCGCTACACTGCTGTTATAAGGCAGAAATTGGTGTGACGGTGATGCCGCCAGAGTCGAACCACAAAGAGCTCTACCACCTTTATACTTCTACTACCACTTTTTACTACTACTCAAATTACAAATAAAAGGGTTGTAAAGTTCACTTATAAGACCGGCGATAGGCCGGCGACAAGTGGCAGCTTGTTATCGCTAGCGATAAAACAAATGGCGATTTATATCGCTACTGCGTACCGACTGCCTTAGGTATTTGGATGATCGATGTAGGGTCTTGGTTTTGAGGATGTAGACATCAATATGTAACCAAGTTCATATATGTAGAACAGAAATTGTACCTTCTAAGGTTAGATTTTTGCTTCCTTTTTTACACTTTCTAGCCAGACACTATTTTCTCCTGTATCATGGGTGCCAAAACACACAGAGGCGAATACACAAGACCACACCCAGACCTAGAGTAGAAATCTAAATCCATCATTCAGATGTCTGACCGGGGATCGAACCCGGAACCCATTGCGTGTCAGACCGGGTTCCGTTTTTACTTTTTGAGTACGGAACCCTCAAATAGTTTTTGCAGTTTGCATAGTAACCATTGATAGAGTTGTAAGTAGCACCCCGCTGAGAAGTGGCCCGCTACGGTCCGCTACGCATTGACAGACAGACCTACATATCTATGGTTGGATCTAATTGAATTATGGCTAATTGTGACAAGTGAAACTCATAATTTTGGGACTGATTTAATTTAAAGGTCAAGGAAAGAAAAAAACAAATGAAATTATAAAAGTTATTTATTTCTAAAGTTCTATAATTTCAAGATCACATTAGAATACAATTAATTAATTAGAATAAAAAAATCCCCTATTTAAGCCCTTAAGGGGCAGAATATCAAGAATCCTTTATTAGAGAATCTACATCAAAAATATTCTCTATTTTCCAAACATGATTTAAACTTTAAGATCCGCGATAGTTAGTCTAAAGTGTCCTTTCTCTTATTATAAATATACAAGTACAGAATAAGTCAGTAGCGATACAAAGTAGCGATTTGTATCGCGCTGTGCATTTAGCTGGCCCCCGCAGCGATAAGTATGTCTTGTCGCCACTGCCACCAGATCAATTTATCGATATAAATATTATTTGGTATTAACTTAATTGACACTTATAATACGTATATACTGATACATAATGCTTCTATATTCATAAAAATAATTGGATAATCTGTAGCGATTATTAGACTAAAATATTTTAGTTTTTTGAAGATTTTTTTACGTAATGACAGATAAAATAAAATAATTGAATAAATTATGGTAAAATTAAAAAAAAACGACTGCTTGAAACGATTAGGTTTTGATAAGGAATAACGGGTAGCTAGAATATGAAAAATACAGAAATTACTATGAAAACTACCTTTGTAGTGTGTATCATGTAGTACAAATCTATACAAATAAATATAATTGAAGTGTGTGTTTGTGATTTTAAAATAACAACTTGTTACTCAATGCATATGAAAGTATACACGATATCTATAACAAAAATGCAATTAAAAAATTTTTGTCCGTCTGTCTATTTGGCTGAGGTAATCTTCTAAACGGGTGGACCGATTTTGACGAGACTTTCACTGGCAGATAGCTGAAGGTCTAACGCGTAACATACTTTATTTTTGAAAAAAGCACTAGCGCGCGCTCCACATTCATGTGGGCCCGCTTGTGAGAGAGCGGGATATCAGTTGTTTAAAAATGTATTCTTTTTTACTTTTTAAACGCGGGTGAAACCGCGGGGATCAGCTAGTACATGATATTTCTGTATATTCCCTTCAAATTACTACCAATGATTCTATAAGTACAATTTAAGGCCAAATAAAAGAGGGGCTCTTATTGTTACCAAATCGCTCACATAAACATTAAAATCGAATTGATTTCATCTACAAATTTGCACATTAACACTCTATTGCCCACCCCTTAAGATCAACCCTCCAACGCCGCGGGCTTGGCCGAATTGATACCACGTCTGTTTTCCTCTTTAAATGGCCACAGAGGGCGTTAAGATTGGTTTTTGTGTATACTGCAAGTGTAACGTAAAATAAATAAACCTTTTTGCTTCTTCGTCAATAATAATGTAATTGGAGTGTTGTTTGGAATATTGAAAGAACTAACATTTCCAAAAGATGATTTACACACACTTGTTGAGATATTTTTTTATTTTTTTATTTTTGAATGAGCTAATTTTAGTATCTACTAATACACGGCTGAACAAATTTTCGTGGAACTTTCACTGAGAAAAAATCGAATAAAAATATGAGTACACAGTCCCAAGCTCTTAATTTTGGCTGGAAGATAACAGCAAAATTAATGTCTGAAAGACTTTTTTTCTACAAGAGAAGCAACTCCTAAATATTATGCCGGTAATAATAAATTATAGGTATAATTTATGTATAATATATTATTATTTATGTCATCTACATGCAAAGATACACGTTACATCACAGAAGAAAACAATCCCTTCCACGCAAGTAAAACAACAAATCAACATAAACAGCCCATTCGTATTTTAAATCTTAAAAGCTATAGCGTGTGAATCGTCACTTGGTACATCCTACCCCCGAGGGTTAGGGATTGTTGCCAGTTGATTGGGTTAAGTAATGTTTTGTTTGGGGTGTTGTCACTGTGACGTAAGATTTCTTTTTTTTCTGCTTCGTTTGATACTTGGATATTATTGTACAGCTCTTTTTGTTGGTAGGGTAAATACTGTAATATTTTTTCGATTATTTAAAATCTTTAGTAGCTAATATCTTTAATACTCTTTCTTTTGCATAGAAAAAAATCTGGTTTAATCGGTCCGGAAGTATAAAAGTTGGACATTTTTTTATATGTAGGAAGGCATATCAAACAAGGATGGATGGATCAATTCCAGGTAACAAGATTTTTGCCTGAAGTTGGCCACAGATGTGCTACTAACTTACTACCTACTAATAAAAATTGCCAAGCATCGGATAAGTATGTTTCCTTACTTGTTAAAGGCAATCTTCTCTGGTTTTAAAGATAATTTTAATCCAGAAAATAGCAACGCGTAAATCTGCTGTTATTAGGTTAAAATTGGTGTGTCATCAAAGCCAAACTACAAAGGTTGTATCATTTTAAAAATTGACTGAAAAAAAATATATTTTTCACTGTTAAATAAGTTTATTTCACGCCCCACTTCTGGGCAAGGGTCTCTTCCCAAAACTAGAGCAACGTGTAACGGTCAGAATTTAAAAACGAATTACTCTACCAACTAAATACTTAGTCACTTTTGCATTTTAAAAACTATATATCGTCATACATTACTTTGCAACATTGTCTCCATTTCTTTTAGCACCTTTTCCACACGAAACCACTCATTTGTAAGTTTGTCTTGCGTGAATATTCGCACTGTTTGTTTATGCAATGGGCTTATAGACACCCCGGTTGTGGAGGGTTAGGTTTAATGTATCTTATGCAACTATTTTAATGTGGTTTCGTTGATAGAAAATTCACATTTAACGTTGCAGATTCAATTCAAATTCAATTTAAATCCAATTCAAAATTCAAGCTTTGTTTTTTTTAAGAATTTATGTTAGTTATTTCTTTATTTGGAGAAAGTAAAGAACATAATTATACTTATACTTCATAAGATTTTATAGTTTACTACATGGTTCTTAGTTTCTGCTTATTTATCTAGATTCACGTTCAAATTTAGACAAGATTATAGTTCCATTTAAGTTTTTAGTTAGTCAGTTTATATTGTGTAAAGTGGCCACATATTATTAGGCAAGAACTTAAAACGATTTAAATTTTAATTATGAGAACTAATATTGCGACTTTTTATTAAAGGCAATCAGTGGGTAAACAATTAATTTAGTATTTTTACTGCTTTGTGTATTCGAAACCTAATTTATTTCTTGGTACAACAATGTACTAACTAGTTTCTGATAAAAGTGCAAAACATAAAGAAATTGCACTTTTCACCAAAAAATACGTAATAGATTTATTTCCACCTAATGGTAACCCTAAATCACCCGGGAACTTTTTACCACTCACCCTTGAAACAACACGAAGACACAAACATGCACTGTTGACTTTACAATTAGCGAGCGTGCGGTCGGAAAGACCCCAGGCGCAAGAAAGTGTTAGTTTTGAGTGAGTGCTGAAGTATGATACGTCAAATAAAATTGGTCACGTGTGCTGCGTGTTGCATGGAGTGGAATTTAAATTAAGCTATTACATAGCTCAATTGGAAATGGGTAATAGAATTGGCAATGGTAAATAGAAATAAAACTTGTTATTATTTATACGATACGAAAATCATTCTGTTCTCTGCCGGCGTTATTCCAAGGTTCAAATTCTAGACACTTTCTGATTTTTTAAGGTAAACCTATAGGTTGTTGCAACTCAATGGTCACTGGCTTCAATGGCGAAAAAAACAAACAAATCGTGAAAAAATGTATTTATTTATCTATTTGACATGCCAACGGCATAACATACAGAAATTTTACAAACAACATTATGTGATAAAACTAAATGTATGAAATGAACTCATGATTATTTCTAAAAAAATGCTGTTAAAAATATTATATTCACATTCTTATTCCGAAAGGATGCCATTGTCTAGCAGTATTGTTGATGATATTTTTTTTTTTATTTATTTATTGACTCACCAACAGCAGTACATACAAAATTACACACTAACTTACATCTAGATAAGTGGCCTGGTATGCATGCCAGTTATAGGTGCGTACATCATTTACTAACATCATTGTGTTAACATTACTTGACATAATTGATCTTTAATCTAAGACATGCTACCGAGAGATAGAATAAAAGTATATAAAAAATGAAAGAAGGAATAAAACATGATCTATAAGATATAATAAATATTGTATGTTGAATTTAAATAAAAAATAATAATAATAATATAATGTGATTTATTTGCAGAAATGTGCGGTAAGCTTTTTTTTCAGGCTATCAATTGAGTCATGGAATATATCCATATCTGTTATAATGTCAGAGAGTCGATTGTATTCAGAACATATTCGTGGCAAAGGGGAGTGCTTATGGACGTTTGTTCTACAAGCTGATACGTAAAATATTTTTCTAATAGGGTGTCGAGGGTGCCTATAAGGTACATTAAGATTAATTTTGGAAGTTAAATCATTGCAATCTATATCGCCATTCAAGAGTTTTTTTAAGAATATAACATCTAGTAATATGCGACGATTATAGAGCGATATCATGTTAAAATGTTTTAGCCGAAGATCATATGTGGATTTATGAGAGATGCCAGTAGAATAGAAGGCTAAGTGTCTTGTGAAAGACCTTTGTAGTCCTTCGATGCGTTGTGAATTAATAGCGTATTGTGGGTTCCACACTGTACACGCAAACTCGAGTTTGCTGCGAACCAGAGAGTTAAACAAAATAATTTTGGTTACCGGTGATATAAAACCTCTAGAATTTCTTTTAATAAATCCTAGCATTTTAGCAGCTTGCTTTACTATTGCATCGATATGGGCTTTAAATTTCAATTGCGAGTCCATCATCACACCTAGATCGCGAATTTCATCAACATTTTCGAGCGCCTCAAAATTTAGTATGTATTTTGTTGACAATGGTTTCTTTTTTCGTGTATACATAATATGATAAGATTTTTTTGTATTTAAAACCATGCCATTATCGTTACACCAAGTATTGATTTGATCTAGGTCGTTTTGTATTGCTTGAGCGTCAACAGTCGAAGTGACTGTTTTATAAATTTTTAAATCGTCAGCAAAAAGGGAGTAGTGACAGTTTTGGATGGAATACGTAATATCATTTACAAACGTTGAGAAAAGGACAGGGCCTAAATGGGACCCCTGAGGGACTCCAGAGTATGCAATATATTCGTAAGACTTGTGTCCATTAAGCACCACAAACTGGAGTCTTTTTGCCAAGTACGACTTGAACCATTCTAATAGATTCCCATCTATCCCATATGTTTTCAATTTACTTAACAGACGGGAGTGGCAGACTTTATCAAACGCGCTAGAGAAATCCATGTAGATGGCATCCACTTGCTGTCCTCTGTCTATTTCTTTGCTAAGATAAGATGTGAAGGTTACTAAGTTCGTTTGAACAGACCGTCCTTTTTTAAAACCATGCTGTTTTTCAGAAATAAAATTTTCTAAGTGACGTGTTATAAATGGACAAACAAGCGACTCAAACAGTTTAGACATACATGAGAGTATAGAGATTGGACGATAGTTTTTAACGTCCCTAGTGTCACCTTTCTTGTGTACGGGTACAATCTTTGCTTTCTTCCATAAGTCTGGGAAGACCCCATCGCTGATGGATTTATTAAAAATGAGTGAGAGCGGCAAAGTTAAGGCGGTGCCACAGCGTTTTACGAAGACAGGTGGTATTTCATCAGGACCAGCGCCCTTAAAGATGTCAATTTTTTTTATTTCACGCATTATTTCTTGTTCGCTAAACCTTAGTTTACACAGTTGTGGTGACATATTTGCTGTTATATCCTGCCTGTCAGGTAAGCTAATTGTTGCAAACACTGAGGAAAAATTTTTTGCAAACATTTCTGCGATATGAGTCCCTGTATTTGCAGTTTCAACGCCATTGAACATCTCAGCCGGTACAGCACTACAGCCACCCCGTCTTTCTTTAATAAAACGCCAGAAAACTTTGGGATTTGTGCAAATATTTGATTCCATTCGTTTCTTATAATTACGAAGACAAAGATCTGTTACCTTCTGACTACGCTCACGCAAGAGTTCATATTCTAATCTGTCCCGAGGATTGCCATATTTAAGATATTTTTTCCTCTTGTTTTCCTTTTCTAAGATTATTTTAATTAGGGATCTACTAAACCACGATGGATAACTACTATTTTTAGGTTTATGTTTTTGGACATAATTCTCTACTGTATTGTTTATATTTCGGTAAAAGACTGTTGTCATTTCATTCACATTTAGGCAGTTACTAAACTCTTCTATCCAGTTAATTTTTTTCAGATTCACTAATATTTTATCATATCTTGCTTTGAAGAAATTGTAGTGTGCTCTTTGAACTGGTTTCAGGAAGTTAGAAGTAGTTTCTGACATAGTAATAAGTAGAGGAGGATGTTTTAAGTCGATTTTACTTAAGATATTGAGAGATTTTGTAACTTCTAATGTAGTATTATATGTGAGAATAAGGTCAAGAATTCTACCATCAATGTTAGTTATATCATTCATTTGTGATATATTATTTAACGATAAAAAGTCCGTGAGTGCGAAACCTAATGGGGAATTGTAGTTTGAAGCAACGCATGAACCAATTACTGGATCGCGAGACCAATTGATAAAGCTCAGATTAAAGTCCCCTAATAGAATAACGTTGTCAGTATTATCTACAACGTCAGTGACGTGTTCTAAGAAATTATTAAGACGCTCTAGGGTAACGGGTGGGGGCATATATACGACACAAATTAATATTTTAGTGATAGTGCTGTTTACTTTGAGGTTAACTGTAACCCACAAATCCTCCGCCTCACTCTCAAATCTGACAAGTCTGCTTGAGAGAATATGTTTGGACACAGCAATCAGTACACCACCTCCATCTTTTTTCGAACTTTCTGAGCACGAACGATCCCTTCTATAAACAGTGTAACGTTTGTCAATAAATTCTCCGTTAGAAATATTACAATTTAGCCATGTTTCAGTGAATACAATCAGGTCATAGTTATTATTTAAAATATTTTTATGAATATCCTCGGTTTTGGTTCTTAAGCCCCGCACATTCTGATAATAAATACTTACAGCCATTTTTATAGATTTTATATCTAATAACTATTTATACACTAATACTAAACAATAAATTTCAAGCTGTCCTCGTCCTTTAAATATATAGCAGGACTCTGTTCACATTTCCTCGCAAAGATTTTTCCGTCCCGTACCCATATGAACTTCCATCCAACCTCTTTAGACTTTTTACGGGCCGCGGCATGAAGTTGCTTATTTGAAAGGGTCAGGTGTTCCGACACAAATACGGGTGCTCGATGCCCACCGATTCCAAGGTGCTCAGTGTTAAGTTTGTTAACACTGTTCTTCCTGTTGAATTTAGTTACGGCGGCCAGCAGTTCATCACGTCGACGTTGACTGCATAACTTCACAACCACGGATCGCGGACGTCTGCTTTCTTTGTTAAGTTTTGCGACGCGTGTGACGTGAAGTATGTCGGATGCAACAATCGGACTTTCAACTATATTACCAAGTTGTTCGATGGTTTTTAGTAAATTTTCGGATTTATGCTCAGGAATGCCAGAAATTTCCACATTGGCTACGCGCATATTTTGTTCAGTTAGACCTATCCTCTCCTGTAAATTCTTTACTTGATTCACCAGGGCCTCATTTTTTGAAACTAAGTTGTTAATAATTTCGGTTTTCTCGTTAACTGTCTGCATAAGAACATCGTACTGCTTACTAAAGAAGGACAAGGACTCCTGAAACCCAGAGATTTGTTGATTTAAGTTGGTTAAGTTTTCCGAAACAAGACATGTGATGATTTCTGTCATCTCTTGATTTAATATTCTGCGCAGCGTGTTCTCGGTTACGTATGAATCATAATTATCAGATTTCATGTGCTGTTTCTTCATTCTCATAGTTACGTTACTCTCCACCCCTTGATCTGAGTTGCGTTCCTCGTCAGAAGCAACAGCGCGACTAGTCGCCCGAACAGGTGTATTTGAATTATCAAATTTTGGCTCCTTACTACGACACTCTTGGCAATTCCATTTATTTTTGCTATTAGCATCCATTTGAGAAAAGCGTTTTGAAGAGATGTTAGCGCAAAGTAAGTCATATCCAAGTTTACATGTCGCACACATCATATTTTCTTTCTTAGGCAGAGTGTTTTTGCACCCAGCACAAATCTTTGTAGCGGACGACATTATCTTCAAATTATTTAAAATATGTATTTATATATTGTAGATGATACTTAATATATATATAGGTATATAAATTTATTTATTTGTATTGTTGTTTAGTAATCTTAAAAAAATTAAAAAAAAATAAAGGATGGCAGGAATCGATCTTGCGTCCCAGCCGAGTTGACTACGTCTAATACTGCGCTACGCCACTAGACCGTAAGACTCTCTTTCTTGATGCGCGAAATATTTAACCGTAGTGTAGTTATGCGGTGACTTAAGCAAAGTACACAATAGGCGCTAATGAGTCCAAAGTCCAATCCTTTGTTCTTCAAGCGATGTATTAGTTCACTAACGGAATATTTTATACTTATTTTACTCGTTTTTTTCTTTGGCACACACTATTAGACACAGTTCACACAACAGTTCGATAGCTTTTTTCGTACTGAATACAATGATATAACTCAATACGGGAAAACAGTAAAAAAATCACTTCTTTTCAATTAATTTGTCTTAGAATAGCAATAACACGTCTGTATCGTAATGCACT
>DWPV01004583.1:0-13442 GCA_018251915.1 Urbanus proteus proteus
ATTGAGTTGAATTATTTTGTGGATTATTGATCTTTAGTAAAGATTTCAGTTTGTATGATTTATTTTTAATGACCTAACATCCTGACAAATATATAAAAATAGCATATTACTATGCAACATTACTAGAATTCTATCCATTACTAGAATTCTCTATACCAGAGGTTCCCAAACTTATTTCGTCTAACGCCCACTTTAAAAATCTGATTTTTTGTAGCGAACCATTATTTTTTCTTTTATATTATGTCAATAGTAAACAAGCTTGCAACCCATCTAATGGTAATCTACCCCAGATAAGAATGCCTATTGTGAAGTAGGATTTGAATTTCAGTAAATTTTAAAATATTAAGTTAGTAGCTCAAGTTACAAATAAGCCACTGCCTCTTTTAAGATTTTTTTAGACCCAGACTTCCAGCGCCCACAAGGGGGCGTTATCGCCCACTTTGGGAAAGACTGCTCTATACCATGTATAATAAACCAAGTGTAAAAAACACCCAGACCCAAAATAAATAATTTAACATACCAATCATCATTATAGCTTCATTAGGTCGCATTTCTTCAGCAAATATCATGGAGGCGATTAGTTCTGGACATATGATAAATCTTATCTCTTCTTGCACACACCCGTGACCCAAGACACCACCGCCTAAAAATCTGTGAAATAAAAATGTCTGTCTATAAAACAAAATTAAGTTTTGGAAGATTATTAGTGATAAATTCATTTATTCTTATAATATCAGCCAGATTGAATGAGGTTGCTGCAGCACTGACATAGATGAATCTAAATTGTTGAATAATTCTGCAGTTTTTTTTAAGTCAGATTACAATTTCGCTTGCAGTCCAAAATACAAACTTAGATAGACCAGATGCAGTCTACGTCAATGTTTAAAGGTAATAGACAGGTAACATATCTGCATTATATTACTCCGGTTTGCTCATGGGTCAACATTCAAGTATACTCTTAGTTATCATTTTTAGATTGAACACTATAGCGTGCAACAAACCAAAAAAGATTAGAAAATTGGCTGATAAAGACAAGAAAAAAGGTAAATTATTTGCCTTAACCTATAAGTAAACTATACAATACAACACAATACAACACAAAAAATTCTTTATAGCACATTGTGACATAAGCCCGCACTTTACGCACGCCCTTCCGCGGTCGAGCGGACTTATGTCACGCGTACTATAAAATAAAATACGATACTAGTGACCTATGTTGCCTATTAGGCACGGCGTTTATCACCCTCGCTTCGCTCGGGCGCTAACTTCACGCCGTGCCGTAATACGCACGCAACATAGGTCACCCGTATCGTAATATACTATTATTGTTAAACACCTTAAAACATAGTTGACAGAAAAAAGATACACATAAAGGCACGATAGGTGGCCTTATCGCTATAACTATCTTACCGATTAGCAAAGTCGACCTGTATCAACCCGTCAGCATGTTCGATGACCACCTCAGAGTCAGCGTGCACTGGCAACGTGGCCAACGGCGTGGTGGAGAGCCCCCAGGCCGGGCACTTCCGCGGCGGTACTGAGCGACGGCTGAACGTCACCACGCCGGTCGGGACTGCGCTGGAAATTATCATTCTTTAATTTAACTAAATGTGTGTTTAACTAAATACGTTAAAATGGTGAAAATTTTCGAGGTTCGACTATGAGAATTCTGTTTTTTTTTGTTTTGTTTTTATTAGATGGAAGTAGCAAACAAGCGTGCAGCCTATCCGATGGTAAGTGTCCACTACTGCACATGGACATTTGTAAACAACTCCAAATAAAATCACAGTGTCACTTGAATTTGAATAAGTATGTCTCCTATAGGTATCAGCTATTGTAACTGTGTTAAGCACCATTTGCTGGAATCAGGTTTGTAAGGTATGGTAAGGGAGAACAATAGAACTTAGTCTCCAAGGGTAGCAACACATCTGTGAACCACTTACAGGTGGTAGAGCCATTTATGAACCGCCAAACCTATTTCTGCCTTATAACAGCAGTGTTAAGTGCTAAAATCTCTGCCTTAATATCATCTTGCAACCATAATTTATGTAGTCGTAACCATAGTTTTATAAAATGCACAGTATTCTTTTTAGAGACATAAGGAATTCCAACTAGATCCTTGATTCCAATATTTATGTGATAGACCTCATATAAAAATGTATTGATTTAAATGTTGATGAGTAACCACATTACATCAATCTTGTTTCCATAAAATGTTCTAATACAGTTCTTAAGACTTAGCTAGATCCACCAAGCGCTTATATCATAAATATTATTTTGTACAATACGTTCAATCTTCAGAATTTAGCCAATTAATAATTGTAATATAATGTCACCTTTAGTGCAAACTCTTCTGAAATAGTGGCAAATACTTTTCATCTTCTCCAAAGAGTTTTTGGATGCTGAACTTTCATATAACCTGTAAAAAAAGTAAGTATATTATGACTAATACATATACAAGTATGTTGTTTCTAAGTCTCTACATTTAAAGACAGTATATTGAATTATATCTACCAAAAATACTCATCTAATCCTAATAACTATAAATGTGAATGTTCGTTTATTTGTTTGTTTGTTTGTAATGCCTTTACGCTTAAACTATTTAGCCGATTGTTATGAAATTTTGCATGCACATTGTTAGGGGTCTGGAAAAGGACATAGGGTATGTTTCATCCCGAAAAATGATACTACTCCCGAGGGATAGATGAGTAACTTTTATACCTACAATATACCTACGGTATCTTTGTGCGAATTATATGTACACATTAGCGCGAGTGAAGCTGCGGGTAAAAACTAGTGTTCGTATGTTATTGTACTAGCTGATCTGCGCGGTTTTACCAGCTTTAAAGAAGTAAAAAGGCATACTTATTTAACCATAAGTGATACCGCGCTGTCATGCGGCAATACATTTTTCAAAAATTAAAGCTTGTTATGCCTTAGACATACAGTTATCATTCAGTGAAAGTCCCTTCAAAATTAGTTCAACAGTTTAGGAAATTACCTCAGCTAAACAAACAGACACTTTATTTTATTTTATTTGTATGTCTGACATGGAGGATACCTCAACTAAGTGACACCATATGGCCCATTACCATAATTATTTGTAATGCCGTTATGCCAGAAATGCTTAAATCTGCTGGCTTACTTACTGCCTATAAATTAAATGTGAGGACTAGTACAAGAATTAATATTTTTCAACTCACCTATTAAAATTTATAACTGGATATGACGAGTACTCTGATTCCCTCTTAGTAGAGTTTCTTCTAGGAAATGTGCAAAAGAATGCATTCGCCAATAAACTTGCAATTTGTTGTTGAGATAATGATATGGATTGATTCTTGTGTTGCCTGTAAATAATTATATAATCAACATTAATAGCAACAATAATTATGGTATGTTGTTTCCATTATAATAGTCTATTATTCCGTCGTAACAGTTAATATAACAGAAACAAAATCATAACTTTATATTTTTTCAACCTAGAAACGTACACATTCCTTACGTTTTTAGGTTGAAAAAATATAAAGTTATGATTTTGTTTCTAAGATACTTGTGTAAAAAAAAACACTTTTGTGTAGAGTTGTATATAGTTGAGTTACAGCACTTACACTTTCCAGTGTCAATATGCATTTAGTAAAACATTGTCGCAAACAGACGCTTCAATTTTATTTATTTGTATAGATCAAATCAACACTTACTTTAACAGTGGTATTGGTGCTTGAATAAGCTTGGGCAAATCCAACGCTAGTTTAATGATCTCTGGGAGAGTCACATCAAAGAAATACGTAGTTTCTTCCTCTTCTAAGTACTGTAAATAATGACATTATTATAACAAGGGTTACACATCAAAAAATTGTAAAATATATGGTATGGGAAAGAAAACTAAAATTGCTTAAACAGAGGCTAGGAGAAACCTGGAATTCTCAGAATCTAAATAAGTTCACAATAAACAAAAAATAACTTTTTTTTTATAACATTGAAGTAGTAAACAAGCATGCAGTCCACCTAATTGTAAATGGCTACTGCCGCCCATGGACGTTTGTGATCTACCCCCGGTAAGAACAGCCTTACCTAACATTGTCCACAAATGCGTTGCTACTCCTGAGGATTAAGTAGGATAAGTATGTCTCGCTTACAAACCCCTTTAAGCCAGAACAAAGCTGTGCTCAACACTGTCATTATTAGGCAGAAATAGTTTAGAAGTAACCAATAACAAAACTAAAAAAACTATAATATTTGTATTTATTTTTTGGTCTCACCTTGTTAAATAGCTTATGTAGTACTTTGAACCGCCATTTATCTTTAAACTTAGTATTATAGCTCAATATGGCATCCATCAACTCCTGGCTGTTCCTTATGGGTTTGGACAGGGCAGTCTCTATGAGGCCCCACCGTTTCCTCAGTTTAGTTTCACCAGATGCCTGCAAAATAAAACAACCAGTTAGGATTATTTAATAATTAGATTTTCTTATATTTTAAGCTTTGTGTAAAGGCATTTGAAAGTATAGAATAGAAAAAGTTATAATGCACTTAATCAGGACTAAAGTTCAATATCAAAGAATATTTATGCTGTGTGGTATTTACACATTATGGATTATTTATTCTTAACAATAATGCAATTATCATTAATAATATTTAGTAACGAGCTCATTACCATGAATATCATTGTAATAAGTAAAGTACCATACCCATATCCTGATCTGAAATTTCAGCTCCATAGCATCCCTAACTAGTATTTACCTGCAGCTTCACTCGCGCTCACTTACATTCACGCAGAGGCCATACGTATTACAGTACATAGTAGGTATAAAAGGTACTTTTCTATCCCTCGGGAGTAGTATCACTTTTCGGGATGAAAGGTACTTTATATCCTTTTCCAGACCCCCAGCAATGTGTGTACAAAATTTCATAACGATCGGTTTAGTCATTAACGCATGTAGTCGTTACAAACAAACAAACAAATAAACAGACATTTTAATTTACTGCCGTAATAACATAAATCCTATTTTTATCACATCATGAATTGTATCAACAAGTAACAACAATACAAGCCTAAGTATTATATTCAATGAAATTTTCACTGAGTCTGTACTAAGTAATAAGCATTTTTGAATAAGATAAGAGAGTTTTAAATGAGCATCTCATTGTTAGTCATAATGATGACTAATTTGGAGACAGTTGTTAAAAACTAATTACAGAGCCAGTGACGTATAAGTATGGACTCTGTTGGCACATGTAGTGTATGTTATTTTCCAGTTTTACCCTTTCAGCTACAAAACATCTGCATTTATACAATGCTCCTACAGAGCAGAAAAAGAATTTGTTGTAGTAGTGTCTCTGCACTCAAACTAAACAGTTCCAAATCCGAATTTAAAAAAGATTTTGGGCTAACCAACGGATTTGTTTATGTACTTCGTTACTTACATTTTCAACTGGATACAAGCTGTGACTGGAGCAAGGCAATCTGACGTGATGTTGGTCCCACACGTCTCTTTCTGGAGCCACTTGTGGCTTCGGGAGCTTATCTGATACCACACCATCGCTGGAGATATGGTACAACACCGTATGACACGACGACGGTCGCACGAGCGGGAACTCTGGAGCACCCCACGGGCTTTGAGCGCCGTATATTTGCGTAATAGGCACGCCTCTCCACGACGAATCCTCTGATTCTTCAGACATTTTACAATAACTTGCAAATTTATAGCGTTTAGTACATTTAAGGAACCTCCTTAAAATCGACGTCACTTTTTTAATTTTGCGGTTATCGCGGGTTTCGATGCACTAAAGTAGATAAGGTAGATAATAGATATGAGTCTTACACAACTGCAGCGTAAAAAGAAGTAAATATAATTAATTCCACATGAGTAATCGGACTACAATAGTAATAGTAAAATAAAAAATACAATTTTATTACAATTTAAAAATATAAATAAGAATGTGCTGACTGCAGTGACGGTTGACGTTTTTTTCTTAACATTATTTTACGGCCATGGATCTAAGTGTTTTACAGCCAATATTAATTTTCATTAGTAGTATTTTTATGTAAAAATGGTAGGATTTTTATCATAAAGTGTTCGATAACGTGCACGCGTGTGAGAAAGTGATATTATGACTTTCCGTGTTGCTTCCAAGACTCCATGAAGAAGTTCTAGTAAATTCCTTACCACTTTTGCTGGATCCATCTCATCATCATCATCATCTTCTGTATGGATCAACTATCTCATCATCATCATCTTCTGTATGGATCAACTATCTCATCATCATCATCTTCCATATGGATATAAAATCCATTATGATAAGATATAAAGAAACAATATAAATGAAGATTGGCTGTAAAGGGCTTAGATCCATGGCCGTAAATAATTTTAAGAAAAAATATATAATTGACATTGACAATATTTACATAAATATTTTCTTCAGAACAAATGTATAAATCAACTGTTTCCTACTAATTAGTTCGAATTTATTTATTTATTGTGAATTGTTATGATACGTGAATCATACTGGTACGGAGAATAAACTAGTCTAACATTTTTTGTTCGTATTACGCCACATTTGTGTAAAACTTATCGGACTCTTTCATCTTATTAACTTTATACATTATTTGCTAGAACCTGTGATAACTGCGACAAGTGACGTTAATTTATCATTTTGCTCAAGCGTAAGTGTAATTTAAAATGTCCAAAGGATCAGAAGAATCGTGGTGGAGAGGCGTGCCTCTTACGCAGATATACGGCGCGCAGAGCCCGTGGGATGCTCCGGAGTTCCCGCTCGTGCGGCCGTCGTCGTGTCATACGGTGTTGTACCATATCCCCAGCGATGGTGCGCTCTCAGATAAACCACCAAAGCCGCACGTCGCTGCGGGAAAGGATGTGTGGGATGAGGAACACGTGAAACTTCCATGCTCCAGGCATAACTTTTGTTCAGTTGAAGATGTTAGTAAAATTTTACAATTAAGCCGTTTTAAGTTTTAAAATAAATTAAGATTCGCTTTCCGAAAATTTGCTTTGTAACAGATTGATGAGTGTGGAAGCCACAACTCCTTTACTTTACTCCTTTATTAGCCTTTAGAAGCAGTGCAAGGCTGATATAGTATAGTTTGAAAGGGGTCGAGCTCTTAGTTACACAATATTTGTCAACCTATGTATGTAGTCTATACTTATTATTTATCATTGGTTTTTTTACAAAAAAAATTGTAAATGTTTGTTGGTTATTCAACATAAAGCTCAGAAGGAATGAGTATTCAGACTCATTTTGAAGTTCATTTGTAATAAGTATTTTCCTCGTAGAAACCATATTTATTTTATCCAAAACATGGTGCAATAACTATTACACAATCATTTATTGTTATTGATGTGAATAATCTGTACTAAGAGTACTATTTATCATAACATAGTAATTTTGATTAATATTGTTTATTTTCTAACTAGCTTTTGCCTGCGGCTTCGTAAGCGTTAAATTACATATATAAACCTTCCTCATCAATAACTCTAACTATTAAAAAAACCGCATCAAAATCTGTTGTGTAGTTTTAAAGATTTCAATAAGATTTTATAAAAGGTTTTTTCTTTTATTAAAGATTTAATTAATAAAAGAAAAAAACCTTTATTATTGCACCATCAGATAGTTGCTTATATGGATCAAATTTAAAACACTTTTCACACTTTCATTAACTATACATGGCAAACTAGAATAAAGGGCTTATATTGCTACTACAGAGCACCACTTTAGCTTGAATACAGGTACAATTGAATAGATAAATGTTCGGCTACCGAATACCGAACATGGAAAATTGGGCCGAATATACTGAATATGAATAATTATCGAACATTTGGTGCATCTCTAGTTTGTAACATCACCAAATTAAGAATAATAATACTATGGAGGCTATAAAATGAAAAGGTATCTATATTTTAACTGACTTAGTTCCAAACATACAATATATTCGACATCGTAAAAATAATTCTGTAGATAGATGTCAAACTCGATTAACTCCATTCTGGAAAACAATGGTATTTCTATCATTTTATATTTAACTACAAAATTATGAATTTAAAATGGCTATGTGTCGCGAGTAGTGCACCAAATGTAGGTATATATCCTTACCAGGCGTGAATAAGTTGACAAGTCAAAAATGGTAATTTTTCAAGACAGCTATTTTAAACTTTTTGTTTGATGTTTTTGAATATGTTTTTATTATAATAAATTTTCTGTAGTTCAACAGACCTAATGTAGAATAATTATGCAAGTCCACTTATCAACGTATTCACGCTTGGTACGGATATGTAATTTAACCCCCCCCACTAAATATCATAATTTCAGTATGAAACCCAAATTACTGATAATCATATCTTTTTCTTTTACAACTGGTATTGTTTTTCTTTGCAGGAATCCAGTGAAAACACATTGATAAAACAATGGGATCTCATAGTGGATGCTCTGTCCAAACCCATAAGGAACAGCCAGGAGTTGATGGATGCCATATTGAGCTATAATACTAAGTTCAAAGATAAATGGAAGTTCAAAGTACTGCATAAGCTATTCAACAAGGTATTTTATTTCAAACATACAATAAGATAAGAAGAAAGTTTTCGTAATTCCGTAAAAAGAAATTTCTGATTGTCTCTTGCGCTTAAAAAAGGGATTCGGTGTTTACCGAGATTCATTTTTATCTTTTGTAATTTCTGTTGTAACAATTGTGTTAATCTATTTGCTTGCTTTGAGTTCTAGTTTTGGTCAAAGCAAATCAAAACTAGATGAATTCAAGCACCTTTGTATTCATTTTGGTGTTAATTTAATTTGCAATATTATTTACAGTATTTAGAAAAAGAAGAGTCCAAGTATTTCTTTGATGAGACCCTACCAGAAATCATTAAACTAGCATTGGATCTACCAAAGCTTATCCAGGCACCTATACCGCTGTTGAAGTAAGTATGGATCTACCAATATAAAAATTGAAGGGTGTGCAATCGAAGCTCACTTCCCTCTCGGCAGGGGGCTATTGTTAAAAAACGACATAATGTAAATTATTGTATTTTTTATTTAAATTCTCATGGTTATATAAATTGTTTTTAGGCAAGACAAGAGTCAGTCTATATCAATATCTCAACAACAAATATCATGTTTATTGGCGAATGCATTTCTTTGCACATTTCCTGGAAGAAACTCTACTAAGAAGAAATCAAAGGGATCTGAAGACACTAGATATCCCGTGGTCAACTTTAGTAGGTAAGAACAGTAATGTCTAGTGAGATGGTTAGTTATTTTGGGGTAAACACAGTTCTAATTATTTAAACAAAAATATATCAATCTTTGAACACAAATTAGTTGCTTTTGCATAGTAAATGGTCATATAATTTCATAGACTCGTAAGTTGTTTCAATATTTACCTTTAGAATATCAAAAGTCATAATAATATTGTTTTCTTTACAGATTATACGAAAGTTCAGCATCTAAATATGTTTTGGAGAAGATGAAATGCATCCTTCTGTATTTCAGAAGAGTTTGCACTACAGGTGACACTTTATTACAAATATTAATTAGCTAATTAGAAACTTATAAATCAAAAAATTAAGTCTTTTGCTGATTGTACAAAAGAATAGCTTATATGATGATGATATGCAGAACTCACTCGCAGAACTCATGCTTGAGAACTACATTGAAACATTTTTCCGGAGCACTAATAATTTATTAGATGTTAATTGTTTAATATTACAGAAGTTGCAAACAAGTATACAGTGCAACTGTTGATTAAATGATCATTGTTGCTAATGGACATCTATATTCAAGCTCAAATAGATTTAGAAGTCTATGTAAAGTTGGCCATAAATACATTATTTCCTCTGAAAAAATTTTTGTATAAATTATTTCAACTTGAATTTTTTCTCCTTTACTTCACTACACAGCAGCGCTTAATACTTCTGTTATATGTCAGAGTTGTATATGGAGTCAAGTTACAGACAATTCTCCCTTCATTAAAATATTTAGTTGTATTCAATATTCAACACCAATTAATCGGTGGTAATTTCCAGAGCAGTCCCGATCGGCGTGGTCACTTTTAGCCGTCGCTCGGTCCCGCCCAGTGAATGCCCGAACTGGAAACAATCCACCACACCATTGTCCAAGTTGCCCGTACACGCTGATTCGGAGTTGCTGATTGAAAACGCTGATGGGTTGATACAGGTCGACTTTGCTAATCGGTATGTTACTTTATAATACATTAGTAACTTGGTAAAATTCATAATTATAATCTAATTTTGATTACTTAATAAACACTAGTATAAATAAGATGCTTGTATAGTGGCTAATGCAAATAAAACATCATTTGGATTGCAAGTTAACTGAAAAACTGCCTTTTCAAGATTCACAGTTTTGTGCATCTATTTATATTAATGTGTATGTGGCATTTTGGTTGTACTTAAACTGGGTCTTAATGCAACATAACATAATAATTATTCACCACACCCAAAACTTCATTATTAATCATTCCCGGGCATAATGAATAATGCCCATATTCAACTCTTGGTCCATAACATGTATATAGCGTTAAAAATATTTAATTTAAAATATTTTATGTTTTACAGATATTTGGGCGGTGGAGTCTTGGGTCACGGATGTGTTCAAGAAGAAATTAGATTTATTATTTGTCCAGAACTCATCGCTGCTATGTTACTTGCAGAAGAAATGCTACCTAATGAAACCGTAATGATAATTGGTAAGGTAATTGTAAATTATAAAGAATCTTATGTGTAACATACATGGAGGTTTCAGGTGCATGGCATACCCATGGCATCCACCAATTGGAAATCTTAGTTAACTACTAGATAATTTACCCGCGTTTAAAAAGTAAAAAAGAATAATTATTTAAACATAACTGAAATCCTCTCCCCCAACGGCACGTGCATACGCTTGGAGCGCGCGCTAATGCTCTTTTCAAAAATTAAAGTAGCTTTAGACCTTCAGCTATCTTACAGTGAAAATCCCGTGATAATCGGTCCAGCCGTTTAGAACAATACCTCGGACAAACAGACAGATAATTTCTTTTTTATTGCATTTTTGTTACAGGTTATAGGTATTTTGTATATTTACATATGCTTTGAGTAAAAAGTTATTATTTTGAAATCACAACAGACACTTCAATTTAATTATTTGTATAAATTAAGAAATAGTACTGTCTAGTCCAAAACTATTACCTCATGGTTTTTTTTTATCCATCTTCTTCAGTTCTTTTTATTCAACTTCAGTACATTTTCTCCATTTAATCATACACCAGGTGTGGAACAATACAGCGAGTACACGGGCTACGGGAACGGGTTCGAGTTTGTCGGAAGTCACCGCGACACTACGCCGCTAGACTCGTCGTTACGACGTCGTTGTGCCGTACTGGCCATGGACGCACTGTCGTACTCTCGGGATATGGGCGCACAGTATGAAACTGAGAAGATTGATAGGGAGCTTAATAAGGTTGGTAATACGTTCCAGACATGGAGCAAAACTAAAACTTGCACAGTATGTATGATATTGAGACGAGACAAAAAAATGTTATAAGGTTAGTTTGTTCGTTTATAGCCTAACCTAGCCTAATGTGACGGGCCATCTGATGGGAAGTAGAAGTACTTCTTATAGGTGAGCTCTTTTTGCACCTTTTTTGAAAAACCATGTTGTAGATGTTATAGCGCTCCGGGAATAGTAAAGTGAATTTTTTGGATTTGTTGTTAAATGTTGTGTAGTTCGTGTTGGTTTTGCCATTAAATTTTAAAGGATTGGAAGAGGGTTATCATCAGTGTTACAGGCCCCATAGAATCACAAGAGGTGAAAAGGTCATCAATCCATTACTGACTCATTCTTGGGAATAGTTGATAATGAAACAATACTGTCCCATTGTTATCAATAAGTGTTCTTAGAATGAAATGGTCTGATTTTATTAAACTATACAAAAGTCCTGTGATATACAAAATTGCAAGCGAAATATTATTTTTTAAGTTTTAAAGATCCCTAAATATTATGTTACTTATTTATTTTCTTTTCAGGCATGGATAGGTTTCTCTTTCTTCACCGGTGACCAGACGGGTCTTTCGTACCCAGGAGTGGCCACGGGCAACTGGGGCTGCGGGGCATTCCGCGGCTCCCCGTACCTGAAGTCCTTACTCCAGATGATGGCGTGTGCGGAGGCAGGCCGCCCCATGGCCTACTACACCTTCGGGGACGTGGCACTGAGGAACAACATTGTCAACATGTATGATGTACTGGCGAGAAGTAATGTTACTATTGGTAAGTCTTTATGAAAGAGATTTTATGATTGTGGTTTGTTGGAAAACTTCCTATTGGCTGCTTAGAATCGAATTATTTGTTTATCTTGTCAAAGTAATTGTTAGCATTATTACTATATATATTACTAGCTTTTGCCTACGGCTCTGCACGCTAAAAATTACCTATAAACCTTCCTCTTAAATCTCTCTATTAAAAGAAACTGTATCAGAATCCGTTAGAGACAGACAGCGGAAAGCGACTTTGTTTTATACTTTGTTAAGATAGTGGTCCTTAAAACATATTTGCACTGCCTATGTATTCATACTCGTAAGAAAACTTTTTATTAAAAACACCTTACATTTTCAGGACAGCTTTACGGTCACATCGTGAAGTATGGTGAGGGCGCGCGCTCCCAAGATTTACATACTTACCTCACACAAGTCCTCACACAGGACGGGGTAGACACACAAGAAACAATATCTACAGAGGAAAAGTCACTTGATAAGCAGCCCTCGAATCTATTATCCCAAAATGTAACCAATAACCAGTAGCGAAAAACCAAACACAAACTGCTAACAAAAACTGAAATGAGCGAAGAAAGTAATTAAAACACAAACAAGATGATAAGTGAAGTTTATGACAATTACGTTAACACTATAAAAATGAATTCAAACAAAACCAATAATGAGTGACGTGAATGAGATACACACATTCCACAGAATGGAAAGATGAGTTGCGGGAAGTTGCTCTAAAACCACTGAACACGAGTAGAAATTGTTAAGTTTTATAAATAGATTGTATGTTACAGACTTTTTGATTATTTTTGTATGTGTGAGCTTTGTATGTTTATAAAATGTATGTTTACTAGTCTAATGTGGCTAAACTTTGCTGTGATTGTCTGTGATTTACTATGAAATGAATATATGAAACTTAAAAATATATTGTATTTACAATTTCTATTCTACATAAAGATTAAGAGTATAAAAAGATTTTTTTATACCAAACATTAAAAAATGTATACTGTAAAGATTGCACAAAGCAAGCGGAGACAATTTATTACTGTTATAATGTGATAATATCAGCACATAATATATTTTATATGTAAACGTTTGTTGAATGTTTACTGGAGTATTCAATAATATACATTTATTTTATTACTGACTTGTTGTTTTATTTTAAAATAGGAAATG
>DWPV01004584.1:0-13442 GCA_018251915.1 Urbanus proteus proteus
AGTGTCCATCTCTCACCATGTTTCTTACATAAGAGTAATGTAAGGGCCAGTTAACGACATAGACTACTTTTTATCCCAGAAAAATGTAGTTCCTGTGGGATAGATTTGCTTTATAATAGTGAAAGTTTGTAAGGAACTTCGGAATGGTTGAATGGATTTGGATGAAATTTGGTATGGACATTCCATCCATACTAATATTAAAAATGCGAAAGTAACTCTGTCTCTCTGTGGTGTTTTCACGGCTAAACCACTGGACCGATTTTGATGAAATTATATATGGATATACTTTGAAGCCTGAGTATGAATATAGGTTTCTTTTTTCGAAAAATTTTGTATTTTAATGTAATTTCAGTTATCTCATAACGAATTCGTCAAATGATTGATTTTTGGGAGCTTATGTGGCTCACATGAACTTGACCATAGAGGATATATAAAAAAAAATGCACCAGAGAATTGTGGTATATTAAAAACAACTACAAATAAATCCGCAATAGCGTATGTCTAGCTATTAATTAATCAATTATGTAACTATTAATTAGTTAATTATCCTGTCAAAGCTTTACTATATTACAATTTTATACGTACCTATTGCAAATATGAATACCTATGTAATATATTGGAGTCATAATATATCACCATAGATTTAACGATATGGTTATTTACACATTAAGTCTTAGACTTTTGTTTTAGTCAATTAGCCTAAAAAGAAAAGTTTGATGTAAGTAGTTAAGAAGCTTATCCCAGCCTCGAATTTGCATGGAAGAAGTACGTACCTACCTATCACATGTGAACGATAGCAGTTTCATATACATATATTATCAATGTCGTTTACACATGAAATACTTATACGCATAGCTTCAAACTTATAAAACAAAATTGTAGGGTAGAGAGTAACTAATCTTACTTATATGACAAATGTCGAGTGTGAAAGGATGGATAGATAGATTGAAGAATAACTAGATAGATAAATGTTTATTAATCTTTTACGCAAATATGGTTTAAGAGAGGGGTTTTTAACTAATTCGGCCCACAAATGCTTTAATACATAGAAAATCTTCATCCTATTTCAGTAGTCCACGTGAGCGAAGCTGCGGGCAAAAGTTAGTGTATCTATAATCACAAATAACCATAAAATTGTTTGTACAAAATTCGAAACAGGGTCACTCAGACACCCGCGGGACATGCACGTAATTATATTCACCCGACGTTTCGGTGCTCTTGAAAACTATTAAGGCTTATACACTGGAACATCCTAGAAGAAAAACCCGTACCTATGCGCATGATAAATAGTCTTATTAAACGAGATAGACTGTTTTAAATGTTTACATCGTCGGTAAATCACTATCTTCTCAGAGCTGGGCATGGATCCCCTCTTCGACTGTAACGGGTTTAAGTCACTCCATGACGCTACCAAAATAAGGATTCAAAAAGGACTTTGGACAGTTTACCTATCTTTGAAAATAAAAAAACGACTTTCCAATTACAAAAAAAATAAAAAAATAATTTAAAGCAATTTATGTAAATGTTATTTCAGTACAGAGTCCTGAAATCGGCGCTCATATATCTCGCTGAATTACGGAGTAAACTATGCCAATATTAGCAGAAATAATATAAGACGAATAGATAACCTGTCTTCCTTTGGGACGTCGATTAAAAAGCTCTAGGGTGCAAAGTTTACTTGGAGGTTTTTTCTATTAAAAAAGTGATAATTAAATTTCACATTTGCTCAATTTACATACATTAGTACATACTTGACATTAAAAGTTCTGATTAGTTTTGAAAGGAGATTTTCAACCCACTAAGCTATCACTGCTCAGCTGTATATAAGTTTATACCAGAATATTGTAGCTACAATAACTATTTGTGATGTGGTTAGCTTTCAAATAGAATAACACTAGATGCATTTACGGAGGCAGTATGCATGCTCATACTAGCGCCAAAGTTACGATGACAGGCTTTTAGCAACACGGCGTTAGAGGCAGTATCATGAAAGCCAGGTTTATTTCATGCATGTATTCGTTATTGACACTATTATTATATATTAGTGTTAACTTGTTAAGAGTTGCAGAGTTCAGATTTGAAAGATATGGTAAGGGAGACGTTCCATCCGAGGCGTTCCAACTTAGTTCTCAAGGGTAGCCACTTATCATCAGAAGGAAGGTTTGTATTTTTACCAGTATTTAAAATTATTTCCAACGTCAATATCAATGTTTTCTACCATTACATTAACGATTGATTCAAAAAGCAAAAAATGTTCTCTCATGATTAGCCCTTCATATCATATCATCATAAATTTTGGGTACATCTACGATAAAAATAGCCTATATGAATTCGAAAATTATTTTCATATCCTAAGGCTAGGTTTCCCATTAAATATCCTAAGTAAAAGGTCGAAGATAGGGTCAATCTAATCCACATTGTAGACAGATAATAACTTCTACTTCTCGTAAAAATATGCGAGAGAAATTCATCTATCATGTATGCATATAAATACATATGTATTATATATGTATGTATGTATTATTTATGAATTGTAAAATTATAAAACCAATAGCTTAGGTATATTGGTATTATAATTTTAGACATCATACATTCGTGTACAATTAAATTAAATTAAATTATTCATTTTAAAAAAATATACCATACGAGTACATAATTGTCCACATATAAACCATTGTATAGATATTCATATAAAGAATTGTATTAATTAAGTATTGTTACTTGAATAAATGTTTTTAATGGAATGAAATTAAGTCCTCGCTTCAAGGTTTCAGGTCCTTGAGTGCTCCCGTAGTAGCGGTACGTAAATGCCTCACATCAGATCAGACAACATCGTTGGAGCATTTCATTTAAAAATAACGTAACCCTTCCCGGAAACTGTAGATTGAATGGCCTCTTTTACCCGAAGATGAGCTCGCGCCGTGGAAAGGGTAAATTGGTACATTTGGGGCCCACATTTTGTACGTACAGGCCATTATCGGGACTTGAACTCAGGGTAGGAGCCGATTTACGAGCAAACCCGACCAAATGTTGATTATTTACGAAGGTGCGGTATGTTGCCTTTGTGTAGCATTTCATACAAGCGGATTCGTACTGAATAATTTATTTTGTGTTGATCTGAGAATCTAAGTTTTAGACGGTGGTAGAATTGTGTGTGGTTTGACTATGATAGTAACGTCGAGGGCCTTTTAAAGTTCACGTGAGTTGAATATGCAGCCATTCTTGTTTAGTGTAAGGGTTATTTTTTGTGTGGGTTATAAACATATGGACAAAGCAATGATAGCGTAGTGATTTCAAACTTTGCTGCGTAATCGGGGGCTTGAGATTCAAATCTCTAGTACGGACCTTTGATGAATTTTTCCACGTAAGGTAGGTACTATTTTTTTATCATAAATCAGTAAATTATCGTATTAGAATTTATAAATCCCCACTTGATTATGTTATTAGTACAAAGATACATGATGAAGAAATGTCCTACTTACATATTAGTCACCTAAATTGGCCTGAAATATCACTTCAAAGTTTAGTTAACGGTAACTAAAATTTCTACCACCTTTCCGTTTAAATAAAACTTCCATGAGTGCCTGTAAAAATTTAGTTCAAACCTAAATGAAATTGGAATTCTCTCGCAAAGTGGAGCAGTTAGCCCGCAGTTTTTATGCGCTCCTAATTTGACTACGTTCAAATAATTAGATAGTAGAATTCGTTGGTTTGTGTTTCTCGTTACGTATATTTACGGTTGTTTACTTTATTGGCAACGTTATAAAGGCATTTTTAGAGTATGTATGTACGTAGCAAATGACTACTGCTTTCTACAGACATCTGCAACCAACTCTAAATAACTATACAGTCGTACCAAAGGAAAACCTCAAGGGCAAGGTTTTGAAGGTGGTAGAATCCCATGTAGTTCGACTCCGGCGGCACCACCGCCACACCTATTTCTGCCTAATAACGTCAGTGTTAAGCACTGCTGTGTTCTGGCTTGAAGGGTATGGTCAGGGAGACTTATCCGAGGCGTTTCATCTCAGTCCTCAGGGGTAGCAACGCATCTATGGTCAACCCCAACTATGACCGTGATCATATCTGAGGTTGATTACAAATGTCCACGGGCGGCAGTGGCCACCATTGCTTAATTTTTTTTTTGTCAATTGAGACCACACAAATCGGTGGGCTATTTGTACTTTCATGATTTCTTACTTTGTACTGCTCTATTTCTAGACGTTCCTTGTCAATATCAGCAAACAGCAGCTTATCCGAAGACCCCAACACGTCCATAGAGAGCATCGCAGACATACCAATAACTCTGATAAATCCAAAGTACTCGGGAGAGAAGCGTCGTGAACGGACGCCCGTGACAGAGATGGAAGATATGCAAGATGTGGGTGAGAAAGAGATGGACAGATCGATAGAGTTTATCCTGCCGAAGCCCAGGACCCCACAAAGCAGGAAGAGTATCAGGAACATTGTGGAGACCACTCCATTGATTAATAGGTAGGAAGTTCAATAGCAGTATTTATAACAGTTGTAAGCAATTACACTTACACTTTACAAGAGTTTGTTTGGAATTTAAAATCTAGTCGAGGAGAATAATTATAATATTGCATTTTAAACTACTCTACATAGCCCTACACTAAGTTTTACTTTTGTGTTGTGGCTGCCATGGACATTGGACTCGATATGGGTCTTGGTCAGAATAGGAATCTAAATTAATCATTCCGATATATATGTGGCTGGGGACCTAACCCAGACTTCACTGCTTACAGGTGAAACTCTTCATTACATAGTGTAAAACAAAGTCACTTTCTCTGTCCCTATATCTCTACGCATGCTTAAATCTTTAAAACTATACAACGGATTTTGATGCTGCTTTTTTTTATTGATAGAGTGATTGAAGAGAAGGGTTTATAATTTAACGCGTGTGAAGCCGAGGGCAAAAGCTAGCCTACAATAAACTGTATAATTTATTTGTTTTAGAAGTCGGTCTGCAACGCCTGAACGGGTGGACTCGCCCGTTGTTACGCCACTACACCCTGGGAGAATTACGAGGTATGTAACATTTATTATTTTAACATTTAAATGGAAAATGGTAGAAACAGTACGGTTGTATAGGCAACTATCTTATAACTTGTTCCAATAAAGGTTGTAATTGAATATGGTTACGTTTATGTGCTCCTTTTGCTCGTACACTAACGTGTAAGCGAGAAGATATATTGTCACCTTTATTGAATACAAATAAACCGCATACAATAATAGTGATGCACAAAAATATATGGTACGTACAAATGTGTTCTATTTTCTATATATATGATTTTTTTCAGGAGCAGGTCACGTACACCCGAACTGAGTCCTCGCTTGTCGCCGCTGGCTCCCATCCCCGAGTTGCCCAAACAGGAATCGAACTCCGAGCCCCACCCCGCCGCCACTCTGCTCAGTGTGCCCAGGGCGTTGAGGTACGAGAACTTTTTAAAGTATTGCAAATTTAAACAGTCCATTTTTTTATGTTCCTCTGTTGTGCTATACTTATTAGCGTTAAAAGAAATTCAACCCTATTATACCGTATCATATGGAGTATTCTTGATAAATTTTTAGGCAATTTATTAAGTGGAATCATGCATGGGATAATGAAATAAATCCTTCTTTTTCTAGAATTTAAGTGGAAATTAAGTAGAAATTAAGTGGAATCATGTATACGATAATGAAATGAATCCTTCTTTTTCTAAAATTTACATAATACAGTGATACCTAATGAATAACACACTTTATGTTAATGTTTTATATGTTACAGAAGCAGGTCCCGTACTCCGGAGAGAATAGAGACGGTCACAGAAGAGACGTCTCGTCTAGAGCCAATAACAGAGTCACCGACAAAGACATCTGGTATTGAAATACCAGTGCGACCGTCTTCGAGGCGCAGCTTGAGGTACTTATTTGTATGTTTACTTATATCGACTAAGGACCTTGTCAGTCGTCAAGCCAGGGAGTAGATCAGTGTTTCTCAAAGTGGGCGATAACACCCCCCTGTGGGCGTTGGAAGTCTAGAGGGTCAGGGCTCAGAAAAAATGGGGGACGCTGATGTTTTAAAAAGGTATGATGGGTTATTTGTAACTATAGATACTTAATTAACATGTTAAAGTTCACTAAAATTTAAATCCTACTACGCAATAGGCATTCTTATCTGGGGTAGATTACAAATGTCCATGGGCGGCAGTGGCCACTTACAATTGGATGGGTTGCATGCTCGTTTGCTATTGACATAACATAAAAGAAAAAAAGGTTTAATTAAACTTCAGGCGATAGTAATATGTTATTGAGGTTTAAAGTTAAAAATAATGCGGGGCGCTACAAAATATCTGATTTTCTAAGTGGGCGTTAGACGTATAAGTTTGGGAACCAATGGTGTAGATCATTGTGATATATTGGCCCAATGGTCTATTTCTCTTTGCTAAGGGGGGTGATTCTACTATCTCAGACCGATTTATTGAATCCCTCCAAACGAGATCGCTTACTATTCTACACGATAATATTCTTACAATTACGCTATGATCACAAACCATCACTTTATGAAAATCGACATATCGACTTTACAAAAATCGATAAAAATCGATAAGTGACGTGAAACAATTTTAAATACACAACTAATATTAAAATTGCGTCTTTTAACAGGCACAGGTCTGAAACACCTGAGAGATTAGACAAAGATACCGATATTTCAAAACTGGAGGTGATTAAAGAGGCTCCGGCTATAGCTGCCGACACTGAAGTGCCACCGTCCTCACCCACAAGACGCAGTTTGAGGTAAATAATTATTTACTTAATTATTAATTCTTTATTGACCAAAAATAAATTTGTTGTACAAGTGCAAGTAAATGTACAAATAAATGCTAAAAAGCATTTTCTTAAAGATGTGCAGAAAAGTTGAAGGTGATCAAATTAACATTCAACGTATCTATAACTAAAGTTAAACAATATTATTAACATACAGTAAAATCTTATTTAAGTATTCGACTCATTAGATTCGTTGAATTGTGTATGCCAATGGTACTAAAAAGTTTGTAAACAATCAGATTGCATTCACTTTTCTTTCCAATATCACAGAATGATTGATTGTTCAGATTATATTATTTGTGACTGTCCTTTATTTGTGGCTGTCCTTCTTTTTATTGAAGGCAAGTTGTAAAATTCTACAATGTGAGAAATATTTGAAAATTATTGACAATAACAGCAAATAATTACAATTATAATGTTTCTATTATCTAGAAGTCGTTCTCGCACGCCCGAAGTGGAGATTGTTCCAGAGCCAGTTTCAACTAGTCCTCGGAGTATGAGGTAAGACATTAAAAACTAATCTAAAATATACTTCTAATATACTTCTTATATCTGACGAAAGTTTATTTAAATAATTGACTGTGATATACTCATAAATAAATATTAAATAAAATAAAACTAAATTTAAATTATCTTTTCAATTAACCTAACTTATACTTATACATAGCTTGTACTTAACTTATCGTTTTGTATTTCAGAAGTCGCTCAAAAACTCCTGAAAAGTTAATGTCTCCTAAGAAAGAGAACACAAGGAGTAAGAAATCTCTATCTAGAATAGTATTGGAAGCCAATGCGTTCGCCAAATCCAAACAAAATGTTGAGAAAGTCGAAACTGAAACAGAATCTAAAGATACAGAAGAAACTACTGAAAGCGCAATAGAATGCACTCCAATGAAATCTTCTAAGGAACCTCCGAAACTTATGGATATGACTTTCTCGCCAATAATCAATAAATCGGTTCTACAAAGCTCGTCCGAAAGTGTTTTCTCTATGTCAAGCGAAAAAATAATAAAAAGCACCGATGAAAGTATGACCGGTTTGAAACCATTACCAGCCTTCACTTCGATCAGTGAAACTTACGTTGAAAAATCAGTTCTACATAGCTATCAAAGTAGCATCACAGATATATCAAGCATCTGTGTGGAGGAAGAGAAAGTTGAAGTAATAAATGAAAGTGTTCCTACTAATTTCAAGTCGTTACCAGCTTTTAATACTATAAACGAAACGGCCTTCGGAAAATCTGTGTTGAAAAGTTTTCAAAGTTCCATAGCAGAGTCTAGTGCTGATGAGAGTAGATTTGAGAAAACGGACGAAGTACCAAAAACGTTTTCTGCTTTGAAGTCTTTAAATGAGACAGATTTTGGCAAGTCTGTTCTTAGGAGTGAGGACAGTAGCGTTGCGATCACATCTGATGAGTCCTTCAAGGACAATAGGATAGGACAAACAAGTAAAGACATGTCAAGCCTGATGACGGATGACAGCGATATAGAAATGAAGGAATGGAGTCATAAAGTGGACTTCCAAGAAACCGCTCGAGTTATTCAGAAGGAGAAAGAGAAGATAGACGAGATACAGCAAGAGATAAATGAGATAGAAGATGATATGATGGACGACTGTCAAGTTGAAAACGAAACCGATTCGGACGATGATGAAGAAGCCGATGATAGCGGGGAAGGGGCCGATTCTTATTCTGATACCTCTCCATCAGAAGCTGAAGAGATTGTAAGTTGTTTTCACTATGTAGTTATAGTGTAGTTACTCATGAACAAAAATTCTTACTATTTATAAGTATAAGTGTAGAAAGAAATAAAAATATTGGTAGCTATAATTACTATTTTTTTTTTGTAATGATATTATTTGTAATATTTTATTGTTAATGTATTCAAATCATACTTTTTAGAAGTTTTATGACATTTGTTGATAGCATTAAAAGCACTTGTTAAATGTCTGTTACTGATAGATATTTAACTAATGAGTAATAAATTAAAATGAGATTCATTTGAATTTATTTTATTTTTTATTTGTTATACAGGAGTCAGATAGTGGTGAAGAAATAATATCAATTGGTGATTCTGATGAATCAACAGATCATGTTAACCAACCAGTGCATAATGGTACCGAAAAAAATAGCAATAAAACTACAGAACCAACTCAAAACAACAAACCAGAGGAACCACAAATGGAAACTATTCAGACCGTAGAAGTGCAGACAGTAAATGAAGAAATTGTTGAGAGAGGTGAACTGTCTACGGATCCTTTGAATCAAGCACAGGTTGACAATGTAGATGTAGATACAGAACATGTCAGTCTCAACTATTCAGACGAGGCAAAACCTGAGCAAGAAGTTGAAGCTACTAAGGAAATTGTTAATCTAGACACTGAAATGGAAACTGGTATGTATATGTGAATATTAGTTTCGATTTAGATTTTTTGCTATTAATATTTTTTAATTTTTATATGTCCGTTTCTATATTTTTTTCCACTTGTGCCGTAATACTCACAATAATTAAAATTTAGAGAAAATAAATAATAATTTGCCATAATAATGCGATATTTAATAAATTGATATAAAAAAGCTTTTTTTACAAGTTTTTAGCCCCTAGATATCGTCTAGGTCAAAACAAATTAAACGAACCCAAGCTCGATATGCTAATGTTATTTTTTACTGAGTTCCCATGGCCGTCTCCCGTCTCTCTTCATCTAGGAGTAGCGTAATTTTCTTTTAATTCAAAAATAAATCAAACAAGCCTAAAGTTAATGGGGTTATATTGTTTTATTAGAGAATTCTTCTGGCTTCCTTCCAGCTTCATCGGGAAGTTAAATAAAAGCTTAAAAAATACCTACTTGTCAATACAATTACAATTCTAGAAATAATTTTAATAAAATTTAATTCACGAATAAAATACTTATTTTACAGCTCAAAATGGGGTACGGGTAGAAGTGGTGGTTGAACCAATGGAGTCTGAACCTAATGACAAGATAGAAGAACCTAAAGCCTCCACAGACGTTGACGTCGTTGACGCTACGATTCCTGTTCAAATATCTATTGAAACGGAAAGTACTACGTCTAAAAAAGTTGAAAATGTTTCGATGAAAGATAAAATAAATGAGGGTAAGGAAAAGATAGAAACTATGGAAGTGCAACACACTGAGAAGATAAAAGGAGATATTGTTCAAGAGGAAGTGAAATTAGTTGAAAAACCTCAAGAGGGAAAAGGTAAATCTGTTGAAAAGACTCAAGAAGAAGTATCAGAGAAGCTGAAGAAACCTGGAAAAGAGATAGAAAATAAGAATCCTGATAATGAAAAAGAGGAAATAGTTAAAGAAACTATGGAACAGGATTCCCAAAACACTGTACCAACGACTCCCAGTCGGAAACGCACAAAATCCACATCTTCAACTAAATCCACAGACGTCAAACCAGACACAGTCAATGAACCTCGGACGCCACGAACAAGAAAACGCACGCAATCGAACGCGTCAAACAAATCGATCACCGACGAGCAGAACGAAGAAGCTAAGTTAAAGGGTAGAGCGAAAACACCTATCGAACTAAATACTATCACCGAGGAGACAGAAGACAAAGTTAGAAGGGCTAAAACCCCAGAGCTAAGGAAGATAATAACGAGACGCGCGTCAAGGGAAATCGAACTAGACGATTCTATATCAGAAGATTTGACACCAACAAGACGGTCAACTCGTTCTAGGAGCAAGCAAGATGACAATGCGAGCGTGGCCTCAGGGGATTCAGTGAAGTCGAAGGGGAAAGTGGGGGATGCAAAACCCAGTCCGGGGAGGAAGGGGAGAAAGAAACCAGACTTGTCGGTGATACCGGAAGTCACTGCTGAGGACTCGGGACTGAAGGAGAGTACTGATGAGATCGTTGATGCCTACTCTGGATCTAGACGGTTAGTGGCTTTATTAGTAAAAAAATCTTAAATATTTTATTCAAAGTAGATTCCTTATAGATTTTTCTTTTATAATATCAATGTAGCAATGCGCAGTCCACCTGATGGTATGTGGTCATTGCATCCCATGGAGATCTGTAATCTGTCACACATAAGATCATTGTCCTACCTGAAGCTTGACACAGATGTGTTGGTACTTGTGTGAACAAAGTCAGCACGCCTCTGATGAATATTTTCCCTTTAAACACAGTAGTGGTTTGCAATAATGTTATTTAGGCAGAAATGGGTGTCGCAGTGGCCGCCGGAGTTAAAACTACAAATTTTTCTATGACCAATAACTCATTTATTCAAAATTGATTCATATATTACAGAACCGTATTATCATCAAAATCTGCCACAGCCACAGAAAAAGCGGCGATTGAAACTCCATCCAATACATAAACATTGACTTCCAGGCTAACGCGTAACCAAAAGTCCATGCTGGAGACGTGGCTGGAGCCTCGTGGGCCAGCGCGCCGCGGCAGTGCGTCCCGCTCCGACGCGTCGCTGGACGACGACGACGATACACGCCCCACGGCGTTCGATGTCCAGCCCATTGATAGGATCAGCCTCCTCAATAAGACTGACTTTGATGGTGAGTACCAATACATGGTATGGACATGGAATGTATAGTGCCAGCTATCGGTTAGATAAAAATGCTATACGATTATTCAACGGTATTAGATATATTCTTACCGTATTTTTTATGTCTGTATTTAAGCAAATTATGAGATAAATGGGTTATTTCTTGTGCGTTACAAGCTTTTGAAAGGTGTGGTAAGGGAGTCATACTTATCCGAGGCGTTCCAACTCAGTCCTCACAGGTAGCAACGCATCTGTCAACCTTAAGTAGGACTTGATCTTATCTGGGGTTAATTATGAAAAAAAAACAAGAAAATGGTCAGGATGTGCATTTAATATCTTTAATAAGACTACCATCGTAGTTAGTTCCCACAGCTTAGATCCCATGTATATTATAGGAAAGATTCATTAGTTAATGCATTGTTTTGTTTCCCTTTATTTGTTACCCCCATGCACTTGAGATATGAAATTTCAGTAGAAAATTTTGTAAATTTTCTTACGACTAAAGCTAATTTATCTTTTCTCTCTGTCTGTTCGTGTATTTGCACATTGTTGCAATCCTAAATGTGTGCGAAAAATTATAACAAACAATATTATAATATTTCTCTAAACAGCAATGTAAATACTAATGCAAAATATATAACAATATTTAAAAAAGCATGATCAATCTATATTGACTTACCTTCAAATGGACGTCAGATCTGGATCTACATTAAAAATGTGGTGGCGCGACAGTCGTCATTTGTTCAGTGGCAAATCAAACGTTCGGCAATCAAATGCCGTTCGTGTGATTGAAAAAGAATCAACAAATCATTTTTTCATTCTGAGATTATTAGAATGCTAATCATAATCTGACATAATCTGAATTATCGGATAATATAAGCACAATTAATGAATTTACTGTATTCGAACGGACCTAATGTAGAATAAAAAAAAATGCAAGTCGACTTTACAACATATTCACGCTTGGTACAGATTTAATTTTCCTTTTTTTATTTTTCTGCTACAGTAGTGTTAGCACGGCCGTTGAGTAACATTTGGTTGCGTAAAGCTAATTATCTGTGCGTTTTATGCTTATTAACATAGGACCACCCGATGAGGACGAAATGAGGAGTGCGGAGTCGCCTTTATCCTTCCTATCGGAGAGCAGACCACGCAGTGAGTAAACCGCTTCGCTCGCCAGTATTTATTTGCACGATTCCTTATTTTTTCTATTTGGTTTCCCATTTCCATGCTTTGACGGGGGATTTCATTGACATATTGATGCAGTTCAATGCAAATATGTATATTAAGAGTTGCATGCAAACTGTAGATGTGATGTTAAAGAGGAATTATTTGTATTTATTTATAAAACAAGAAATTTATATTTTAGGTACATTTGTCAAGTAACATACAAGTACTTTGTTATTAAACAAAAGTAATAGGAAAAGTAATTACACAAAAGAGTAGGTAACTTTTACTAAAATATTATAAAAGCAATTTTATACATTTGCATAGCTTAAAATGTGTAACGTATATGTCAATGAAATCCTAAGTAACCACCTCCGAAGTCTATAATATAGGTAAATCGCTCAACCCTATCAATAATAATCATTAACACTCACTATAGAACACATTTCTGATCTATAATTTACCATTTGCAGCTGCAAGCGAAAATTGCGTTTAATTATAATGATAAAAATAGGATTATTAGAATCATGTAGGATATTAAGTTTTAAAAGTGGTAGGTACGTTAACAGAAGTTTGTTTAGGTGTCTGTGTAAATATACGTGCAATGTGATTTCAGATCGGCTCGCCCGGGCGGCCTCGGAGTCTAAGACCACGCCCAAACCTGCCAGGGTGACTAGGAAAGCCTCCGTGGATGTCGGTTGGTATATTTTAAAATACTTAACAACTTAACAAAACAATACTCAAATTGCTTAGTATAATTTTTGGAGCAAAGAAATAGGTTTTTTTTTTATACGACCAAAGTAGCAAACGAGCATGCAGTTCACCTGATGGTAAGTGGCAACTGCCGCCCACGGACATTTCTAATCAACCCCAGATAAGATCAAGGTCCTACCTGAAGTTGACCACAGATGAGTTGCT
>DWPV01004585.1:0-13441 GCA_018251915.1 Urbanus proteus proteus
GTTTTGGCTTCTATTGCGTTAAGAAATACCCCCTATGTAATTTTTTTTTCGATATCTTCAATGTACAGACATCGACCCGTTACAATTTTATTATAAGTAGAGAGTAGAGAAGATAGTTAAGATGATCTAGCTCTAGTTAATAACTGAATAAATCGGAAATTTTGGACTCGTAGGATGTAAAAGACATTTAAGCATGGAGGTACTTTATAAGTTACCCATCACGTTAAAATTTGTCGTCCATAGGTATGTGTTTTGTGCCCTGGCTCAAAGGAGTATCGGAATATATGCAATATAAAACCTGGCACACATTATGGTAGGCCGCATCGCAACGCATTGCGTAAAAAAATCCGCCTATATCACTTGAGTACATTTTGTATTAACCATCGCTCACTATAGGCGGGCCGTACCGCAACGTCAAACTACACGATTCATACAAGATGCGAAGCGCCTAAAATAACGTTTATAAGCAAAATCTACTTATTGCTAATTTGTATACGTTTTATAAAAAAATTAAAACAATTTTCAGAGCATGAGACAGTGAGTTACACAAAAATAGAAATAATTTTTCAAGCACAAAAACTGCGGAGTAAATAAACAAATCCAGCACAGAACTTTAATAAAACGGTATTGAATCTATCAAAATATTTTTTCCGTGCATCTAAAAATTGGATAATTCAACCTCGTGTTCGCGAACATTTTTCATCACGGCAGTCGATATTGTTTATGCAAATAAATAAAACTGAAGTATTCATGGCATTGGAAAAATATTTTATTAATTTTTGTAGTAAACGCGCGCTAGTTAACTTAATGGTAAGATATTGCTGCCCATACAGAAAACTGTTATCAAATATTCAATTGTATTCGAGTTTTATCGGTAAGAACAAGTGTTCCTATCTCTGACAGGCTTATACGAGTATAATGGTAATATATATCTTGCTTTTCTCCTTCTACCTCTCAACTAATCATAGCTGAATTTACTACAGACCTTACGCGCTTCACGAAGCACAAAAAGTTCAACCATGTTTTACGTCTTTAAAGGAAATTTAAGTCAAAAGACATATTTTAATTTTTATTTTTTCGGAAACTGTAGAGTTGACTTTGATGCTAAAACTGTTGACTTAACTTTAATGCTAAAAACTAGTTTATAATACTACCTGCAAACCGTATTCATACATATATTTGTAGGTCACATTACTTTTCAACTAGAGATTAAATAAAAGAGGGAACACAGACAGAGCCGCGAGCGTTTATAGTCGCCATTAATTAAAACAGAAAGTGATTAAAGGATAAGCTGGGAGATTTATTATGCTCAGATAAAAGAGTACTTAAAGGAAAATACAAGCAACAAATTTGACTAACATCTATTATATCTACTAACAGTGATTTGGCTTTATCCCATGATTAGGAGGTTAGTGAATTATCGTGTGTTGTAACAGCTTCGATATAGGTATTTAATAGTGTTTAAAATTTTGAAAAGTAATGTGTTGAAGAGTATGTAATTGTAATAAAAAACAAACACAAAAACAAAACTGTGAGCGGTTAATTACACCATGGATTTTAATAGCATGTGCAGTTTTTTTGATAGTTTTTCCAAATATCAAATTGTACCTATTGCAAACCGAATAAATGTCAGGTATTTATTTACTGTAAGGGACTGTAATTTATAGTTGCAATAATTGAAAATACATAAGATTAGCTTATATGTATTCATTAATAGAATTATATTACAACTAATTACCGAAACATAAATTAGGTTTTATGTTCCGGTTTTAAATATTTGGAACAAACAAAATCAAAAAGTCGTTTATTAAAACACATTACATGGATCTAATTGAATTAATTATTCACTTTAAAGTCCCGATATCAAAAGTTTCAGCGGAGGCTTCAAAACCTAGAATTGACATGTAAAATAACCACTGCCTTTTCGCCTAAATAAATGAAATTGCCTTTGTTCTTTAAATTACCATTATTATAGTGTGAAAAGGGACTTTAGCGAACTGCCAGTTTTTGTTGAAACAGTAACATTACCTCGTGATATTAAGTAAACGCTGCATAAAGAGAAGTTTAATTAAAATGTTAATGGGGTACGGAGTAGTTGACAACTTGATCTATACAAATAAAAATGATTGTCTGTCTTTTTGTCCTTAAAGCTCTTCTACGCTTTTATCAATTGTTGTGTACACTTCCATGAAGATTTAAGGCTTGGAACATTTATCATACATATGCAAGTAGCGGTTATAGGTACACGAAATAAAAACAATTTGTACGAAAAATATGTATAAATTATAACTACTGCTACTTGCGTATGCGTTGGCATATTGCTTTTATATAGAAACGACTTAACTTCTTCAAACGAATTAAAAATATCCATAACTTCAATGGAGCATGTACTGCCTATTTCAGATCTCTCAGAACCAGGACAGACCATCTTACCGAAATATAATAAAAGTCGTAACTATATTTATATAGCATACTATAATGCCCCACATAATAAATTTTCAGCTGAAAAAGCCAAGGTAATCTTCACCTAACTTAGCGTGGGCGTATCTACCGACATTACTCGTGAATGAATAATTTAAATGGAGGTCACTTAAGTGTTTGCCTACAAAATTATACGAGAGTAAATGTACCTTGGGTCATCATTCATTATTAAATACTACATTTACTCCTTTATGCAAGATTAAACATGAACAATGGTGAAAATAGCAACAGCTATGTGATTGAAAGTAACATAAGTTAATGGTGGTAAAGCCCTTTGTGGTTCGACTCTAGCGGCACCACGCCCACACCTATTTCTGCCCAATAAAGTGTTCAGCGTTGCTGAGTTCTGGTTTGAAGGGTGTGATAAGGTAGACATACTCATCAGAAGCGTTACAACTTAGTCCTCAGGTGTAGCAACGCATCTGTAGCCGACCTCAGGTAGGACTGTGATCTTATCTAGTCAGTCAGTCTAGTCAATCAGTTGGACTGCATGCTCGTTTGTTATTTCGATCATATAAAAAAGAAAGATTTTCGAAACAAAACTTTAAAACTATTCATAGCGAAACTATTTTGGAGTAAGATTTATTCAAACAAAGCTTAAATAGAATCTGAATCTGTTTTATTTTATTCAGACAATAAAATGTTAAATATGTTAATTGAATCACATTCCGTAATTCGGAGACAACACGAAAAAACACTTAAGATTTTTAATTCAACTAAAGTTACTTGTGAAGTTGAGCAATGAGTAATCTGTGTTTAGTATTAAGATATACTGTGATAGAACACGAAAGATCGGCGAAGTGAGAAAAGAACTCGCACGTGGAGGGAGGCTAGATCTTTCTCTGTTGAATGTATTGTGACAGTTAAAACTGTGTTTTTATTATGGTTCAATAAATAAACAGCAAAATGTCGAGAAAAAAATACCAATTAATTGTATGAGTTCCCTTTTTATTATCAACTTTCTTTTTGAGTATTTATTGTTATAAATGCCATCGAAATATACATTATATAAAAATTTCAATTGTCTACCTATGTACCTATATGGTTTAAGAGATAGAGCCCTATGATAGACAGTTTTAATACAGGTTTAATACGTAGTAATCCGTTTCTACACTTTGGGTACGGACCCCTAGAGATAAAAACGCATTCGTTGCTAAATTTAGAACCTTTTTAACAAATTTAAACCTGGGGTGCTGATGGCATAAAATATTTAATATGGGTTGGACCCGTCGACGCAGGACAATGAATGTATAATACTCATAAAGCTAATACCTAACACCGCATTTATAAATAGTTAAAAAGCCATTTTAAAGTGTTATTGCATAAATTAAACGCACAATAAACTGCGGTAAAACGAATTTATTTATATCACAATAAAATTTGACTTGTTTGTGTTAGTGAAAATGAAACCGTTTAGACTTATTTTTGAACGAAGATTCTCGGAACATTCATTATTATAAACAGAGAAGATAAGTATTAAAGAATTATTTTCCTGCTATGTCCTGGGTGGTATAGATTTTTAATGATACTGTCATAGGACTAATTAGAACTTGCAAAATACGGTATTTGGTTAAACACACATCGAGGGTTATGATAATTACTTAACAATCAGTGCCTGTTTATAGCAATGCCTATTTTACTTAGGACATCTGAGGATGAAGTGGGAATACCTCGTGAATTGAAAACAGCAGCGGAAACAGTGGTGACTGCGCTATCGAATTATTTCTATTATACTTACGTCAGCTATTAATATGATATCACAAAACACAGATCTCATATTTAAAATTCAGCTAATGTTCCGTAAAGAAAATTTATCAAATGCGTGAAAAATTCATATGTTCTCACTTTTGTTTTGTTTCTGTACCCATTAGGATTCTAGTGGAGTTCGTTTAGTTCTAACATTTAATGAGGTTTGGATTATGGACCCTTTGTATACAGAGTTCTGTGGATTTGTTAAAATGCCGAGAATAAGTAAACAGAACAGCGAGCATGTCAGGGCATAGATGCTTTAACTCTTTTTGAACGTATGTGACATTTTTAGAATTTTTCGGAAAATTGTTGCAGAATATACACCAGCAGGAAAATTCAGGCAAAGGAAATCGTTATACATTTTATAGTACATTTCGTGAACGCGGGGTATGAAAGGCTTTGAATAGAATTAAATATGCATGTTCGTACAATATCCGGAGAGAAGTGTGGGTAACATTAAGACGGGGTTTGGTAAAAAATGTTCCACATTTTCTATATTAATGGTCGCCTATAGAATTGAGCAACCGATTTGAATTTGGACTTTTGGGAATATAAGTCTACATTATTTACACATAGCTGTAATTTGACATAACATTTAAATGCAAAGTTTTTTCCTTTTACATGGCTTTTAGAATACATTTGGTGTACCATTACAAAAAACAACAAACTAATTAAATTGATTTCTAGACATTTTCATTTCACAATATATTGTACATAGCTGTATCGATTGGGTTTACTTTGTGATTAAATCCTTTGGTACAAATAAAATAACATACAAGGTTTTTGATTATACAGTATAATAAAAATGAATAAACCCAAGTTATAATAAACGAATCAACAAAAAGCGCCTACGAAATTAAAATGCAGAAGCGAGAAAATCAGTGACACATAAATATTTCCGATCATTATACGTAACGTTCACAAAATAAACAAAGTTACGAATATGTTTTTATTGACATTCAATTAAAGATCCTCAGATAAGTAAAGTAGGTAGATCTATCATTCGTAACAAAAAAATGAAGCCATTTTAAAAATAGTCGGGCTATAAAAGTGATTATGTGAGGGTAAATAAACAAAGGAACTGACAAAAAACCACGCTAGTTTTATGTAAGTGTGTACGTATAAATACATGAAAGTAGCATAGTTTTTTTGGCTTCACTCAAATAGAAGGCGGTGAGTAATCTACCTATTTTATTTATCTGATCGTAAAACAGAAACAATTTATATGAAAATTCTCAATCAACGGGATTTACAGTATATACGTACATTTACATTAAGTATAACTATTAGATAAGTTTACGTACCACTTGCAACGGATGTAGCTGCGGCGTTGGCGACGGCATTTCCACCCGAAGCATCTGCTATTGTATAAACAAACTTTTTAAATAACTATACTAAAAATGATATTGGTGTTAAGAATGACAAAAATAAATATTTTATATAGATCGAATGATAACATTTATATCTAAATATCCCCACACAATTCCTTATTAATCCATTACTATCTTATTGTTTCTTTCAGAGGTGAAGAATTTTATGCTTTAATAAAAAAATTATATGATGGCCCAAGTATAAAAGGTCACATTTTAAACTCCTATACTGTGAGTGTCTTATCATATATTAAAATAATTCAATATATTTCTAATACATACCAGTTGCATCAGCTAATGCGTTTGCTGCCGCGTTCCCTAATTCCGATCCGGCAGCACTGGCTGCTGTAGGAATTAAAAAATGTTAAAAATTAAGAAAACAAGCATACTTCTATCATTTTTCTATTTTTTATATGATCGACGTAACAAAAGTAAAGTTTTCCGTATTAACATACCTATTATTCGTTTCAAAATCAAAATCAAAAATATTTTATTCAAAGTAGATTCTTTACAGAATACTTTTTGAACGTCAATAATATTTTTTTTCTTCTACCACCACTTCGGAAGGTGTTTAGTTATGGACAAGAAGCGGCGCAAGAAACTCCACAACACTCATCTAAAAAAAATGTTTCATATACAATGTCAGCTTATAAACTACAGTCTAAGAACATAAAGTATGTAGCAAAGCAAATCACCCATCCATTCATCCTAACAAACTTTCACCTTTATAATATAACCTCAGGTTAAGTGGTTGCTGGTGCCCAGGAGAATATTTTATAGCCAACGAACGTGCAGTCCACATCAGTGGTAAATGGTCCCTATCGCCCACGGATATCTAGAGCCAACTGCATATATAACAGGACATGTACGCCACTACAAATGTAGTCTCACACCCGAGTATGTTCGTAAGTCATCCGACATCCACATTATTTCACAGAATCACAAACACTGCTTCTCAATACAATAAATAACCTTTTTTTTTGTTTGTTGACGAGAGGGAAAAAGGACCCGACGCTTTGGAGGCGATGCCAGGTTATGTGGGATTTTACCGCACTAACCCCCCCTCCCCTTCCGTGCCTTTCCTCAGCGTTATGCAGAGGGCTCCGGGGACTTATCACCATCGCTGAAGTCTTCGAAGCGCGATGCCCCTTTCGAGCTCAGCCCCGGTGAGCTTGCTCAACCAACACCTATAGGTGTTTACGTGACCACACATACCGCTGTCTTTCCCGGGGTCGCTGGACGGACGGTTAGAGCTCCCATTCTAGCCGTCCGCATACCCAAAAGCACCCTTTTAGTCGCCTATTACGACAGGCAGGGGATACCGTAGCCCTATTCTGATCCTGGTACTACAGGGACATAATAAATAGCCTTCGCAAAGTACTGATAGTGACCATATTGCCATTTTAACCACTGAGTTAATTCCGGAAACAGAAAACCGGAAAACAGTTTCGTAATAACCGTTTTCAATAACCGGATTAGTGTTACGGTTTAGATCAATTACGTTACTAGTGCCAGTTAAATGAACTGTATTATACGATCTGTTACAGTTACATATTAGCTGGTTTTACTCAAGTGATCTCGTTTGGAGTAAAAACATGATCCGGAACGCGGTATAGAGTTACGATTAGAGAAGAGTCAGTTTGCTCAGATATATGTTACGTTCCACTTGTGACCATGTTTTCCATCTTATATTTTGATTAACATCATATCTGGGGTTGATTATAAATGTCCATGGGTGGCAGTGGCCACTTACCATCAGGTGGACTGCAAGCTCGTTTGCTACCCACATTTTATAAAAAAAAAATAACCTTACTTTATAAATAACTAGCTTTTACATGCACACGCACGCGTTAAATGACCTATAAACCTTCCTCTTGAATCACTCTATCTATTAATAAAATCGCATCAAAATCCGTTGCGTAGTTTTAAAAATCTAAGCATACATAGGGACAGACGCAAAGATACTTTGTTTTACTATGTTAAGATTAAGAAGATAATTATTATTAAAGCGTCTCTAGGTTTAGCTATTATAGCAAACAAAGCTTTAGTTTCAGCAGTAAAAGCCATATGGGGTTTAAAACCCGGCCTCTCAGTACGAGGTTCAAATCCTAAGCGCGCGTCTCTGATATTTCAAAGTTATATTATGGTATAGTTATGTTAATTAATTATTTATCATATGCTTCGATGAAGGAAGCTCTTAAAAACATTATAAAGGGCCTATGAAGTCTCTCAATTCATACTTGGCCAGCGTTGTGGATTGAATCTAACTCTGAGAGAAGACTAGATTAGCCTTATTTAAAAAGTATAAAACCAAAAATAAACAAGATATTCTGACATTTTCTCATTTTGATATATATTATGTAGTTAACATAAGAACATATATGTTAGGTACACGTAGGTATACATATCATTTGTATTGAAACATGGTCCGCGATTAAGCAATCTGTTATAATTAGAGCCGCTCTATAACAAATATACTATTGTAACTATAAATCTGAAAGGTATCGAGTATTATTGCGGGTCGGTAATCAGTACAAGTATTTACAGCAGGTACGTGAATGCAAATTACGCGCATAAACCTGCATAAAAATGAGCTCGAACCAGCCATTAGCTAACCTAGTACTAACTAGTCTGAAAGTTCAATGTTAAAATTAGTTAATATCTATTATTAACTTGACATATCGATAGCATATTTTCGTCATTAATTAGGTATGTTTATTAAGGTATATAGTAATATGTAATAATAATTATATGTATTTGAGTAAAAGTTTATAACAATAAGTTTATTTTTTTAATTAAGTATCAGAAGTAAAAATAATACGTCTAATTAAGTAATCCAAAAATATAACTACTTCAAGATTGTTTCAAAAAATTTCAATAAGTTTTATAAAATATTTTTACTTTTTAAAATAAAACTGCTAGAAACAGATACGCTTGATTTGATTTAGGAAAGTCTATACCTAATTTTCGTTCGTTGCATGAGTAGAAACCGTTCCATAATTATTAAAGTCACTTAGGCACTACGCTTTATAAGACATCATACTTCATAAGCCCTGTAATAAATATTTGAGAAACGCATTTCCATCAACACAGGTGCGGGGGCAGCAGCGGCGCGGGGAGGGGGGAGTAGTTCATTCATCAAGCTCCATAAGGCTCTAAACCTAATTCGACACAAGCAACCTCGCAACATCCGCTCTTGCAAAACGTTATTTCATTCATAACTTTAGCTTGTGCTGTGTTCACACTATGGGTTTATTTAGTACCGTAACTATGTGATTGGACTTGTATGAATGTACAGGCATGTTATTGATATTTATGTAACAGTTTTATAATATTTTTTACCTAAGTGCGTCAGTTGGAGGAATAGTTTTTAGAACATACTATGTATCCGCAGACAATATAATATATGTCTGTGTGCCTATGTACTTGTACACTTAATTTTATTGATTTTAACCTAATTCGTTGAAGACACTTATTTTTCATAATTTGTAATTTTGTATGCCTTTGAAATTGTTGAAGCTATATTTGAATGCAATTTTGTGTAAGAAGATATAGTTCGCATTCAATAAATCCGTTAATTTTTTATTGTAACTACTTACATAGTTACGTTTAAAATTTTCAAAAACTTATAGAAATTTAATTACATATTTCAGGCAATTAAAGTCTAAAAATATTTCTAATAATCCAATTGTTTTAAATATCCGAAATTATTTTGAACCCATATCCAGCATGATGACTATATTTTTTATCATAAGTAAGTAGTTACCTGCAATTTTTTTAATATTTTCAGGAATCAAGTATCAAGTATGACCACAGCCGAGCCCGTGCCGCACCCACGCCAGTGCGGACGGAAAATAACATTTAAGTTGAGCCGATGACATCAGCCGCCGCGCCCGCTACCGCGAGCACGCGCGAGCTTTACCCATTCATAACCTTCCTTCATAACTTTGAGTATCACTTGTAAACTAGAGTTGGTCGTAGTTGAAACTCTTCGAGATCGAGGGTTCAATGTTTAAGTTCCAGCATGGTGTATTGAAACTTATACCTCTCTCACTTTGAGGAGACCCGTGCCCGGTGCAGCAGTGTTTCCAAAATTATTGAGCTTCTATGTAGACTTAAATAGGCGTCAAATAGCATAATTATACAGTTCTAATGAAAAGTAGTTTCTGTCGTCCATGAACTTCTGCAATCAATCCTCAGAATTGAAATCCTCCTTTAGCTAGAGCTACCTTCAAAGGAGAACACAGCAACGGTTAATGCGTACTGTTATAAAGCAGGATTCGGCAGGAAGTTTTCTAACACCTTTGATAAGTTGAGTATGTAAATCTCAGGCCCAGAGAATGAATAGCATATTCGTTTCAACTGTGCTTGTAAGATGAAGCTAATTTCTAAAAAGATAACCTTAAACCGATATTATCTTATGTAAGCACTAATAACAAAGATATAACTTGGTTTTTAATTAACCTCTTAGGCAAATGCACGTTATTTCAACTTTACTCGTCTCAAGTAATACTGGAGCACTATAATGTGGATCGTTAACAGTCGGATAAAAAGGTGCGGTCGCTCGCACGAGCGCACGTGCGTGAGCCCATTCATAACTAACATTCACTTGATGTAGCTTTTTCTAAGATATATCTTGTAAGAGAATGCAGAATAGACCTTAGTTGCAAAATTTCATTTCCATTTGCAGCGTAATCTTGTAATATATTTAACCTGTGTGTGTTTATTTCCATTTAAGATGAAATGACAAATGTTTTGATGTTACTGGTGATTAAAATTATTGCGCTGTGCGTTATGAAAATCAGTTTAAGGAATTCGTTGTGAAACAGTCAATTATTCGGGTAATTACTATAGACTTGCATTTTATAAGTGATACATGTCTTTATAAATAAAAGATAATCTATTTTTATGGCTCAATCTAAGGATAAGGCAGATGGGCTACCTGATAACAGTCATCGTTGCCTATGGATATTTGCGACACCAGAGCAGTCGTCAAAGCACCACCGGGTTTTAAGACTATGAATATTTACTGTCCGATGCCTTGCTTGTTAGATTTATTAATATGTATAAAAACTAGTTGTCTAGACCTGTAGACCGGAAATCAGTAATCTGAGCAATGTTGTTTAGCCACAAAAAAGATACGGTGGTATCAAGTCAGATCCTCGCACATGCCTGTATTAATTAGATTTATTGTAATAATATCTATGACATCGTGAGGTATATTCTTGTCGTTAAATCTCGCTATGAATGAAAGCCAATACAACAGTATAGGTGATATATTAATGTTGGCCGTAATATATTACGCTTTCAAATAGGCTCTGGATAATGTGTGTGCCTCAGAGTTATAATTAGTATAGAGTGCCTACAAAAGTGTTAACAACATGGGCTAACACTTTTGTACGAATCGAAGGTAAACTAATTACAGATGTTTAAACAGATTTTTAGCTTAGTTGGGTGTTCAAGCCAGCCTTTCTCCAATGTACATAGAGAAAAGTTAATCCGTCACCTTTACCTGGGCAGTAAACTTTCAGAACTAGGACAATCTAAGCCCTGACCCTAAAATCTCAATTTTAGATTTTCCTTATCGTTTCTCTTTTCGCCATCTCCTTCCGGTCAAGTTCTCCCGCCTTACAAATAAATATCCGGGATGTGCCAGTGTTTTAAATTTATTATACTATAGTTCTTACAGGTCATTTCAAATTATACTTTAGTTTGCTGTTGTAAAAACAGAAGAACTCTTTACATTTTAGGCCACGCTTAGTGCTCTGTCGCATGCCTACGTTTATACTCTAGAAGGCTCGCTCTATACTTTATAATTGCTCTGAGGTGTGAACATAGACAAAACGCCACGCTCGCTCGGGGTAAGACAATCCGTCCGATGAAAGCAACCACGCTCTTCCTAAATCAACGTCAAATTACCACCTCTTAATCTTTTGTAGGCGATTTGGTTACACGCACGTGTTCTCAGCTAAACGCTCGCGGAGGCTGAAATACCGACACTTTAGACGTAGATTGCCTTATAAATCTGACGTTTGAGAAATTTTACATGTCTTTGTTAGTAATATATGCTTCGTCGGCATCACACCATATTACTTTACTATTACATTGTGAATGGAGTGCGACGTTGTAAACGACCTATTCTTTTGTGCGTTTTGAAATCCAATTTATTGTGGTTCTGCTTAATAAATGGTCTCTAATATCAAACAAATTCGATAAATCGATGTGAGAGTGGAGTCGATAATTGGTATTGTGTTGCAAGAAAGGTTTAGGTGCATTATAAAAATTAGCAGAATTGTCGGTATACGGTTGTCTGTAAAGGATGGTAAAGACTTTATAGTCAATAAAGCAGACAAGTGTGATGGGTTCTTACAGGCCAGGCAGCCTATAAAGGGGGTCCGAGGTCATAGGACACCTAGTGATACTGTCGTACAAATCACCGGGTCCGTGAATGTCTTGTAATACGTGTAAACTTTTCTCAGAATAATGTAGCTAACATCTATTCTAATAAAATTAAAGTGTCTGTCTGTAAAATTAAACATGTTCGTCTGTAATATTAACAGCTTTGTACTACATGCTTGTAAAAGTACTAGTGGTATATTATAAAGAATAGAAAGGTTATTTTTTCTTTCTCTTTATTTAATTTTGATGTGACTCTCACTGGGGGACTTAATTAGCTTTTATTTTAGAAAAAAAGGAGTTCCGCTCAAGAAATTAAAATCCCATGAAATCATTTGAGTATTTACCACGCACGTACAGTCGCCGATACTACTGCTATAGTAAGTTGATGTCAGTTTCCTTTGAAAAATGACATTGTGTTAAAATCGTTGTAACTTTTAGATATCTGTATGTCAGTAACACGTTTTTAAACGTGAGTGAGACCATGGGGCACAGTAAATAAATTATAAAATGGATATCGATGTAATAAATACGTCGTTTATAAGACATGCTATTTATAAGGAATAATAATAAATTATTTCTTCCTCCTCTCAGATTAAAAGGGGTTGAGGTCATAGTCCACCACCCGGGACAAGTGCAAATTGATAGACTTCACACGCATATTACACTTTTAAAATATGTTTTAATAGGTGAAACACCTCACGTTTGTTTTCTTCTCTGACAGCAAGTGATAATTAATTTTGTAACTTGAAAAATAAGGAGGTGCCCGGTGCATGAATGAGATTCGAACCTAAAACCACCAACTGAAAAGTTGACTTTTAAACCACTTAGGCTGAAGTTGCTTAATAAATTATTTACTAACATTGTTATTAGCATATTTAATTAAAATTGTGTAGTCTATTTAAGTAGTAAAGTCTGTGTATTAATTATTATATTTAGATTCTGTGTATGCTTACCGAATTCATAAGTAAAAAAGAAATTTCTTGGTTATTTATTAAAATACACACAAAAACTTTATTACTTTATTACTCATACCGCTTGTACTTTCGTATCTCATTACAGTCCGTTTAAATTGTTGAATCGAGGCGCTTTATAATTTCACGCTAAAAATGACCGTTCTCCTAAAACCCAAACGTATTGAACAAGCATGAAGTTTTTGATTATCTGTTGTCCGAGACGTTGATTGCTAGTGAAGATAATTGTTGGCTAAACAAAGCGTATGTTCAGGCAATGACGGGCGTACGTTGTGCCCGGGGGCGAGTGGCAATGGGCATTCGTATGGGAAACCTTACACACACTAGTTATACTATAGGTATAGGCCGTGAAGATAATGTGTAATGATAATAGGTTTATTTGTTTATCTAAATGAATGAATTATATTAATTTATGTACGTTTACGATATGAATAAAAAATCTTACCTGGGGTCTAATAATATTTTGTTGGT
>DWPV01004586.1:0-13440 GCA_018251915.1 Urbanus proteus proteus
TCCGGTAATCATTTTTTGACATTGACATTGATTTGTTTACATTTTGGACGCCTAATTCTGAACCAGACTATAGATGAAATCTAAGCGTATCTGAGTTCTTAGTTATCTCGAAGTTGTGCAAAATTATAAGACCAAACTGTAACTATGTTACGACCTGGTTATGACCTATTCTTTCAAAGAATTAATAGGTAGTAACCTATCCACTAACACAATAACAGCGGCAGTTGTAAAATTACTGAACCACCTACTTTTGTACCTACATATATAGTATTTTATTATTTCAGAAAATGGGATGTTCGAAATATTTTGTTTTGTATTATGCCACCTTCGTATATATTGCAATCACTCCGTCGGGTCAAACTGATGGGACAACCGCAGAAATGCAGATTGGGTAGGTAGATAACCATATACGTAGGTACTACATATATTTATTTTTGCCAGTTTCATTTTTTAAAGTAAGACATTAGTACAAAACGAAACCTTAATCCTCGGGGATAGCGATGTATCTGTGTTTCAGGTATGACTGTGATCTCAGGTAAGACTTCATTTAAGGACTTTAAGGTCGTATACTTACCACGTAAGTAATATTAAAAGGCTTATCATATCTTATACCTTTTTATTATATTCTTATAATAATCTCCAAATAGGAATATAAAATACCTACTGTTCCTTTTCGTTATAATCTTTGTTTATAAAATGCTCAAGTCAAAAATCGATTATGTTTAGATTGTTGAATATATTTATTGCACGCGGTAATTTATCAATTTATTGCACCTAATGCCCAATTATATTCAGCTAGTAGGAATATTATTTCATTAACTTTAAGACAAGTATTTATTTTTAGATCGACTGAATTTGTAAATGCTCTAAACAATTTTGGATATAAATTAACAACCCAGTTGTTGAAAGACAGTAATAACACTAATGTAGTGATATCTCCAACCGGGATCAACGGTAAGTGCATATTGATTATTGTAATTATGTAACATCTGGTGAATTACATAAGTAGGTACATACTGGGGATGTTATGGATATGAAATTTCGGATCAGGATATGGAGACGGATATGAGAAAAAAAAATCGGATTATCGGATAGTTTCGGTTACGGATACGGATTTTCAAAGAATAGTAAAAGAAAATAAAGTATGTACATGTATGTATGTGCGTCAAGCTTAACACAGTTAAGCTTGACGCACTTTGTGGCAGGCTGCATCGCAACGCATCGCATAACAAAAATCGGTTTAGGTATATTATTTTAGAACATTTTGTATGAAACATCGCTCATTATAGGCGGGCCGCACCGTACGTCAAACAACACGATTCATACCAAAATTCAATGCGCTGCGGCCTGCCGCGGCTATAGTATGCGCCAGGCTTTACTATGTCGGCGCGGTCTGGTGGAAACCTGTTATTATGTACATATTATTATTAGGTATCTTAAAACTCCAAATCTATGCAAAAGTATTCGAAACTTTTATATCGGATTCGGGTAGTTTTTTTCATTTCGGATATCCGATAGTTTCGGTTACGGTTGCGGAGCTCATAACATCCTTGGTTCATATGTACATGTCATAGGTAGTTACATACCTACATGCCACTGTAAACTTACATACGATGAGTAGAAAGACTGTGTTTGCAAATCTTACTTAATTACAGGAATCATTAGCTTTTGCAGTTTAATGCCGTTAACCTATAGGTAACCATGATTCCATAAATTCTGATCTTATTCTTAGTGGACCAGAATCTGCTGTTAATACTACTATATAACTACGCGCATACTATAAAACTACCAAAACCAAATTATCAACCTAACTTATCACAACTGTTTGTGAAAGTCTACATAATAGAGTACCGTAGGAAGTTGTGCTCGATTTCACAATACTATACCATTGTAATTATGTTGTACACAGGTTTGCTGGCTATGGCTTTGTTGGGTAGCGTAGGGAGGTCGTATGACGAACTCTCCGATATACTGGGATTTTCCCAAGGTAAGCATAAAAGGACATCAAGTTGGTTTATTATTGTCACGTCACGGTAACATCTCAGGAAATCATTCGTAAGTATCTGAGCTGTAAAGTTGTGATGTCACATGAAAAACCTTACTCTTTACCACGTTAATTTTCTAGATTTTAGCCCGCTATAAAACAGTTATTTATATTAGGTTTCTATTTTTCTTGAATTATTTAGAATTTAGTTGAGGACTAGTATTTTCTAATACATACTTTTTTTCATGATATTTTATGGCAGATGTTTTGTCCAACCGCAAATATCACGAACAACTGGGACATCTCTTGGAGGACCTGAATAATAACGATACTTACAGCAAAACCACGTACGCAAATGCAATATTTGTCGATATGACTTACAAATTGCGAGAAGTTTACTGGTCATATTTGAGTAAAGTCTATAATGGAGAGGCCAAAAGCGTGGATTTCAAGGATAGTAGCACAGCCAAATCTATACTGAATGAGTAAGTCTTACAAACGTTTTTCCGTCCAAATTAAAAATTATATATAAACTAGCGACCCGCCCCGGTTTCGCACGGGTGCAATGTTGATACTAAATATACTACAGAATAACTTAATGTTATTATACATAAATATAATTCTTCATCTTCAATCTCTATCTATTAAAAAAAACCGCATCAAAATCCGTTGCGTAGTTTTAAAGATTTAAGCATATATAGGGACAGAGAAACCGACTTTGTTTTATACTATGTAGTGATAACACTACCTATTCACATTTCATAAACCTATAATAAACCTATGCAATATAACTCGTTTATTATAGGTAAATAAAATCAATTTATTCTTATTTTCAACAGTTGGGTGAGCAATCATACAAATGGAAAATTGCCAGATTTTATAAAGAAAGATCTACCCTTAGACACGAAAGCTGTGTTATTAACCGCCCTTTACTTCAGCGGTCAATGGGAGGTCCCGTTCTTACCTGAGCACACAAGAAAGTAAGTAACTACAAAGGGATGAATATTGTATTGTTTAGTAACAAGGTACCTTAGCTGCTCTTCATTTGTTGTGAAATCATAAAATACTTACGCTGTATTGTCGACAGTGGTAGGTAGTCGGAGGTCAGGTAAAAAAATAATATCTGACAACGCTGACTTCAGGTACTATCGTACTTACGTAGTACACACAGTAAACACAAAAACAAAAGAACATAAAGAAATGGTAGAGTACAAAGGTACTGCTTATTACTGTGAGAAATTTCATCCAACGACGCTTCCCTCCTCCATTGTATGTACATAAGTAATACATATTTTTACAGACTTCCCTTCACGACTCTATCCGGAGAAGAAATAATGATCGATCAGATGTTAAACATGGGGAAATTTAAATATGCATTTTCACCAGATGACGGTAACTATATTTTTCCTCCAAGCGAATAACTTGTATTGCTTGTACATTTTATCGGAAGTACCTATCTACTAGGTATTATTTTGCGAAAAAAATGCACGCTGGTGTAAAAACATATTTATCATCTTACAAATAATTAAGTTGTTACAGAAACTGTTTTTTAAAAAGTTCGTTTACTTTGCAGGTTTTGATATACTAGCGTTCCCATATAATGATAGTGTAACGACGCTATATGCTTTGAAGCCTACAAGATTCCCAAAAAATCAGACCATGGTTGAACTAATGGATTCTATAGACTACAACAAAATCAATAACGTAATAAACCAAATGATCAATACACAATGTATAATTAGATTTCCTAAAATGGACCTGCAAAGCGATGTGGAGTTGCAAAATTCCTTAAAAGCTTTGGGAGTTAAGTCCATATTTACACCCTCAGAAGCGAATTTTGCTTTGATGGTTGATGCGAATTCTAGCCTAAATAATACTGATGAGCTCATACAAAGGATTAAGGAAGGGGATGGTGCAGAAATCAAAAATACCATAAACGCTCTCCCTAATCCAGGAATATACGTGGACACAGTGATGCACAGCGTCAAAATAAAGATAGACGGTAATACCATTTTTCTTACGTTTTGAATTTAAGATTTCTGTTGCTAGGATATACAGGGTGAATTTTTCAAGTGTGCGTGGTTGGGGAAATCCGAAACTATAAGGATTATCAAAAATGCTGAAAGGACTTACGAGACCGATTTTGATGAAAACTAAAACTGCATAATTCGTTTTTCAAAAAACTTATTTCCCTAGCCGGGAATCGAACGAGTTCATTTTGATAAAAAATCACACTCTGTATTATTGCGCAATCTGATAGTGTTGCTTATAACAATCAAATTCCGGAAACTAACTATATCTGTCAAACTAAAGGAAAGGGCTCAGTTTTAAGAAAATGCATTTTTTCTATACAATCTTTTACTAAGGCTTTGCGGTTTAATTCTTCGATGTTACGAAGCGTGCGTGTATGGGGAAATCCAAAACTATAAGGATTCGCAAAAAACACTGGAAGAACTCACAAGGCTAATTTTGATGAAGACTAAAACTGCATTATAAGTTTTTCAAAAAATCAATTTCGGGAATCGAACGAGTTAATTTTAACAAAAAAATCACACCCTGTATTATTACACCATCTTATAGTGTTGCTCGTAAGGATAAAATATTGGAAACCAACTTTGCCTGGCGAACTAAAGGAAACTCTACAAGCACTAACTTCATGAATTCACATGGGCTTAATTTGTAGTTCTTGTGTTAAGGAAGGCGATGGTAAATGGCTAGGCTACATTACAAGAACTACAATTTACGCCCATGTGAATTTATGAAATTAATGCTTGTAGAGTTAGTGTGGGCAGAAATAGCATATTGGCTTCTACATGAGATCTGATAACTTTATGATAGTGCGGGCCATGATATTGTCTCGGCAACATTGGCTTCTACTATTAAATTTATGTTTTGATGAGATAATAATCTCCAGAAACAAAATAGTACCTACTCTTACAATTTTATTTAAGTAAAAACATGAATGGAAAGCTTAAAAAATCCAAATAATAGTAACTATATATGCAATTAAAGTAACCGCATTTTACCACCAGTTGCGATGTTATTCAACTATGTAAATTCTAAATTATACACAATTTAAATACGTCGATAGCATAGAAAAATTCAGCATTTTTTGCTTAATAAGAATGTAACGGTAACTTAAAACTGCCAAAAACTGAGTTACAATGTTTTTCCTTGCAGGTGCCGATTTCCAAATTGAAAAATTGAAAAGAAGTTAAAATAAAAACATATAAGTAGATACGTATCAAAATAATGTAAGTTGCAATTGACAAGTTCCCAAATCTCCACAGAATAATTTCACTTCAGATTTAACCAGACATATTTTTGTAGTCATAAATCAGGTTAAAATATTCCGTAAATCTGGAAAATCAATACACAATTAGACGACTGCTCATCCCTCCCGTCGGAGCATCACCGCAACCCCTTTACCACCGACTGGGTAAAAATCGATCACCCCCAATGACCCCACCCCCGCATTTCTCTCCAATGTCCCAAATGCACATATCAAATTTAAAAGTCGTACAAAGTAAAGGCTAACGAAAAACTATTCAAATGCAATAAATATAATAATCATTGACTTACCTAAAAATACTGCCATTCTTATTTGGACACAACACAAAGACACCATGATTTAAAACCGCGAACACGTCTATCACGTAAGGGATGCAGGCAACTAATGGACGCGCCCAGATCCAGGCGAGCCAGGTAACCTGGCCACTGCACATGCGCTAGGGGTTCCTGCACCTCCATCCCTCTCTCGGCCACAACATTCGTTGCGTCTAATGTACGATCAATAAATCTTAATAAGACCACGGGTCCTGCCTATCAAGTCAAATCGAACATTATTGGCACCACACCACTTTTCCCGTTTTGATCTCAATCTGTGTCTACATAAAATTATTTGATACTAGTATTTACGCGCAGCTTTGCTCGCGTTCATTTGTACATTCGTACAAAGAGGCCGTTGGTATAAAAGTAAGTACATTGTAGATATAAAAGTTACTTTTCTATCCCTCGGGAGTAGTATCATTTTTCGGGATGTAAGGTACTCGATGTCGTTTTCCAGACCCCTGGCAATATGTGTGCAAAATTTCATACCGATCGGTTTAGTCATTAACGCGTGAAAGCGTTACAAACAAACAAATAAACGGACATTCGCATCTAATCTAATTATTATCTAAAATTATCTTTCTAATCTAATTATTATAAATGGGAATGTCAGTTTATTTGTTTGTTTGTTTATTTTTAACGCTTTGACGCTTTAACTGCTTAACCGATCGTTATGAAATTTTGCACACACATAGCAAGATGTTCAGATAAGGACATAGAGTACCTTTTATCCCGAAAAAATGGTACTACTCCCGAGGTATAGAAAACTAACTTTTATATCTACAACCTACTTTGATACCTACGGGCTCTTTGTGCGAATGTACTCACTAGCGCGAGCGAAGCCGCTGGTCAAAACTAGTTTCTAATAATTTTTAGTATCTCTCATACGTAAGTAAAGAAATCAGAAATATCACAATTGTCCCCCTGAACACCTAAGTAATAACTTTTCACCTCCTCAGGTTTTTTTTAAATATATTAAATTATCTGAAACTTTTTAGGACACAACACAAAGACACCAAGTCACCAAGACTGAAAACCGTTAACACGTCTATCACGATAGAGATGCAAGCAGTTAATAGCCGCACCCAGATCCATACGAGCCAAGTATCCTAACTACTGCACATGCGCTATAGGTGTCCTGCACCCCCTTCCCCCTGCCGACCCCCACGACATCCACTTCAATTCCCAGTGAAGTGAGTAATCAATAAAGCTAAGTAACATTTTCAAGTGACCCAGGTATCCTAGGTACTGCACATGCGCCATAGGTGTCCTGTACCCCCTTCCCCTCCCGACACTGACATCTGTTGCTATGTCCTAACCCAACATGCAATCAATAAAGCTAAATAAGGTATCACTGCAATCTATTTAGTCATACTATCTACCTCTTTCTCGTTTTTTCTACATATTAAAGCTATTTTTGAAAAGAAATGTTTACAAAGATGAACAAACCTTTATTGATCAGTTATGCAAACACCCGAACAGGTTTCAATAAAATATGTGTCAAAAAAAGTATGAATAAAAATAAGTAGGCTTTGTAGTGCCAGTACTGGTGCATAATTTAATTTTTTTCTTTAAAAATAATATTTTTTGGGTATCTTTATTCCCTTTAATTCAACATTTTAACACTTTAATTTATAAAATTAAAGTGTCTGTTTTGACTTCAAAATAACAACTTTTCACTCAATGCCGAGGACAGCGCCTGCAGTCTGGCCAAGCACTTATCGGACGTCCGGTGTCCGGTAAATTCGCGCCGTCATGCCGTGTGATACCACTCTTATGTACAATATTACAAAACTAAGATAGATGGTTCTCATTCAACTATTCTTGCGATGTTAAGGAAAATGTTGAAATAAATGTTTTTGTGTAGCTATATCTTCAGTTCACGGACTTGAAATGCATTGAATGTTATTTTGATTAAACTTCAGTTTGTTTTAATATATAAATGATGAAGATGAATCAAAAAGTTCTTAGAATCAATATAAATGTTCGTACAGCGAAGAACACAAATAACACTATGTGTGTGTGTGATTGTGTGTATGTGTGTGTAACTATGTGACGCTTTGCAAGTGTAAGGTTCGATTTCAGGTTATGTTATCTAATACCTTTAAACGATCAATTCCTGTATATATGTATCTCAGATAAATAAAATAGGTAGATTACTCACCACCTTATATTTGAGTGAAGCCAAAAAACTACGCAACTTTCATGTATTTTTACGCACACACACAAAACTAACGTAGTTTCTTGCACCTTTAGTTTATTTACGCTCACATAATCACTCTTATAAATATCCATTTTAAAAATGGCTTCATTTTAATTTTTTTGTTAAGAATGATAGATCTACCTACTTTATTTATCAACGAATTCGGAAACGGTTCCAACAATTTCCTTGAAATTTTGTATTTAAGCGGTTTCGGGGACGATAAATCGATCTAGCTAGGTTTTTCCAAAAAATATCATGTACTAAAAATACACCGAGCGAAGTTCGGTCATCCAGGTACTTATTCGTAAACTACAAGTACCTGACAAAATTCGTTTGAATGAATTCTAGACTTTTTATGTTGTAGGTGTGTGTGCAGTACCCATATTAATTCTAGTTTGGACTATACATACAAAGAGTTGTTCTGAGCATAGCCGTAGATCTGAAAACAGTTTTTTTTAATGAGATCGTAAACAAGTATGCAGTGATAGCCTAATGGATGAAACTTGGTCTCTCAATCGGGAGGTTCGAGGTTCAAAGCCCAGACACGGACCTCTGATTTATGTGCGTATCAGAAATAATTATCATTTGCTTTAACGGTGAAGGAAACCTCGCGAGGAAACCTGCACATGGCACACCTGAGAGTTCCTAAAAAGTTCATACAGGTATATGAAGTCTACCAATTTTCGCACTTGTCCAGCGTGGTGGACTATGACCTAAATCCCTCTCACTATGAGAGTCGACCCGTGCCCAGCAGTGGGACGATAATGGGTTGACGCTTAACAAGTATGCTGTTCATCTAAGAGTTCTTCAAAATGAGGTTCTCTAAAGTGTGTGAAGTCTACAATTTCCCACTATTCCATCGAGGTGGACTATGCCGTGCCCAGTGGGACAATAATGGATTGACAATGAAGAGATCACTACATAGTATAAAAAAAAAGTCGCTTTCCGCTGTCTGTTCCTATGTATCCCTTAAGCTCTTTAGTATTGAGCTCTTTAAAACTACGCAATGGATTTTGGATGCGCTTTTTTAATAGATAGAGTAATTTAAGAGGAAGTTTTATATGTATAATAACAACCATATAGTAGAGAATCGTGCGTAACCGCGGGCAAAAGCTAGTCCACTAATAATATTACTTAAAATTAATAATAACACATGAAGTGCGATAATAAAATATTGATAATTCGATATCCATGACATGAATTGAATCTAATAATAATCTAAGAAAGGTTATCAAAAAGCTTATCAAGAATCCGAATGCAATTTAGTGACTAAAATGCGATCTATACAAAAAATAAAATTGAAGTGTCAGTTTGTGATTTTAAAATAACATTTTTACTCAATGCATATGAAAGTATACACGATACCTATAACGAAAATGAGATTTTAAAAAAATGTCTGTCTGTTTGGCTGAGGGAATCTTATAAACGGCTGGACCGATTTTGGCGGGACTTTCACTGGAAGATAACTGAAGGTCTAAAGCGTAACATAGGCTACTTTAATTTTGAAAAATCATTGGTGCGCGCTCCATGCGCATGCAGGCCCCGTTGCAGGAGAGCGGGAGTTCAGTTATCTTTAAATATGTATTCTTTTTTACTTTTTAAACACGGGTGAAACCACGGGGATCAGCTAGTATTATAATATAGCCTATGTCACTACGACAATGAGACGAATCCAACGACAAATATATTTTTGTGTATATTTTTTAGTTTAGTGTATGTTAAGTTTATATGTATTAATAATTAAAATTAATAAACGAGTTTAAAAAAATTCAACAACACCTCGTATGTTAAAATCCGTCAAGCCGTTTGGGCTGTAGGGTGTGCCAAAGAAATAGACATCCATACATTCACCGAAAAACATTATCATACCTCTGACGTTATGACGCAGTCGGGAAAATACAGACTTTGCTGTATTTTAGTACAAAAATAGGTACCTACTTAATCTTACAAACGCGTCTTGGTAAGACCAGACTGATAAACATTTAACGTTCCTTCCTATCATTAAGATTGTAGAGGTCAGAGTTCGTGCCAATTTCAGTAAAATACAATATATTAATTTGTCGGTATTAAATTAATGAAATGATAAATTAACCTTTTATTTTATATTTAAAAGCTACAGATTAGCCACCGATCTTATTAGGACTCAAATTTCATAATTAATGTTACTGCTACTTGATAACAGATGGCGCCACATTTTGATTTGTTTAGTGAGCAGAGCTTCCGCTATTAGGCAATAGATGTCGCCAAATGTATCTTACAATGAAATATTCGAAACGATGCGATTAGAGACTTTGTTACTGTTTTCGTTAGTGTAAACTTAAGTTAAATAAAACATTTTATTATTTCGTATTATTTAATATTTGTTACTTTTTAACGTCGTCCTCAGCCCGCGACTTATTAAATAACGCCTTCTACACTTAAAGCCCCATACTAGATTTTTTCCTGTGTTTGAGCGTCACGTAGACACAAACACCCAGACCCAGAACGGAAATCAAAATTCATCATTCATCATTCAGATATTTGTCACACCGGGGATCGAATCCAGAAACCTTTGCATATTAAACGAAAACATAAGGTCACTTTTCGATCTACTAAAGATTGGTAGACTTCACGTGCTTTTGAAAATATAACATAATTAACGTCCTAATTACAATAAATGCGAATGCTCGTTTATTTGTTTTTTTTGTAACGCCTTCACGCTTTAACTCTTTTCTCTTACTCAACCGATCGTTATGAAATTTTGCCCACACATTGCCAGGGGTCCGGAATAGGACATAGAGTACCTTTCATCCCGAAAAAAGATACTACTCCTGAGGGATAAAAAATAACTTTTATACCTACAACTTACCTACTTTTACCCCTACGACCACTTGATAAGTATAAATTGTATTTGAATTATACCTGAAGTATAAAAACTTAATATTTAGTTTTAAATGCGAATGAACATGCGCATATTAACGAGCGAAGCCGCGGGCAAAAGCTAGTATTAGTATAAAAATAATAATAATATAATTTCTTTCTTTAAGCAACAAGACTCATCTTAAAAAAAAAATCACATCCTAATTGGCATATTTGATGTGCATTACGATACCGTGATTGATATAACAGTATAAACAATCAATAAAACATTTTAATAAAAATATATTTTTATTTATTGTTACTTCATGTTTTTCTTAAACTACAAAGCATTCCTTTTACAAGTAAATCAGTACATATTTAATGCAATATTCAAAACCTTTGACGTAAAATGATACGTAAATTTCAAATTGTGTGAACATTTTTGTAAAATCGAGTTTCTAGCGTTGGAGATACAATTATTTTATCTTTGGGTCAATATTCATGAAATTAAAATATAACGGAATTTTCTTAAGTCTCTTTAATTTTCGTTATGAGTTAGCGAAAATTAAATTATCTTGTAACTTTACAAATTAAAAAATATGATTTAAAAACAATAATGTACTTATTAATCTTATTATACACTTGTTTTGAGTGTCGTTATATAGATGTCACTAGCGTTCATTACTATGTGCATCAAAGAAAGAGACAACTGGATTTAGCACGTGGGCGAATCGAGGCGACTACCAGAAGGAACAGCGTAGTCTTTACGTCAGTGCTTGTCAATCATAAATTTTGTTCTTCGTGTAATAAAGTTTTTGTAAAACTTCGTTAATTGTTGACAACACGCAACCAATAAAAATGCAGGTTTCTGAATGGTAAAAATACGATTAGGTACAGATTTGTTCAGATACAGCGGTTCCCATAATAATCGGCTACTGTGCCACTTCCTGTTGTCTCTTTCTTTCATGACTACATGACAATAGAATATAAGTCTTATGTCTCGAACATAGATGGCGTTATTCTCAATTTTTCCACTAGATCTTATAAACGCTGGTGTCGAAGCCCCACGCCGACATAAGACCATCCACCCACTGCCGGAATAAGGCGACGCGTGTGTACACTGCTGGAACGAACCGAGTCCCGCAGCCAATACCCCATGAGACTAATCCCGTTAATTTGTACCGTTCGTTGCCGATTGGACAAACCAATGGAGCTCCGCCATCACCCTGAAAAAATAATCTGACATGAATATTATCTATACAAATAAATAAAAGTGTCTGTTTGTGATATCAATTTTTTTACTCAATGCGTAAGATGCGATATCTACAACGAAAATGCAATTAAAAAAAAATTGTCTGTCTGTCTGTCTGTCAGTTTGGTTGAGCTAATCTTCTAAACGGCTGAACCGATTTTGATGGAACTTTCACTGAATACACAGGGTTTCACTGATGGATGAAGAACTAAGGACATAGGCTACTTAAATTTTTGAAAAATCCATTTACGCGCGCACCACGCGCTTGCGCGCGCCGTCGCGGGAGATCGGGGTGACATTTATGTTCAAATATGTATTCCTTCTCACTTTTTAAATGCGAGCAAAACCGCGGGGATCAGCTAGTCTATTATACCTTTTGTATTAACTCGTTATTATGGATCAAATCTTATACATTTTTTAAAAGTTTCACTTAGCCGATTGTAAGCTATCGAAAAATCTACGTAACAGTTTGCGTAACGCCCCAGCGTAACCATTAAATTACATCAATACTTTTCCCTTTCATAGCTTTCATTTATGAAAATACCCAAATTTTTGGGAAATCTACATACCTGGCAACTCTGAAAGGAAATTTCCCCCAAAACTGTATTTAAAGATATATTTACCTCACAAGTATCCTTGCCTTCCTTCCCAGCAGTGCAAACAAAACTCTTGTCAAGATCGAAGTGGGTCCCCAGTCTCGTACTTCTCAACATCATGTTGCAAATTTTATTAGAAACCATGTCTAAGACAACTTTCTTTTGTAACACCGCGTAATTTCCCGTGCGACCTGAAATAGAATTAAGATCTTCTCTCAAGTCTTCATAAAATACTAAAAATTCACTTTATTTTAAACTAGCGACCCGCCCCGGCTTCGCACGAGTGCAATGCTGATACTAAATATACTACAGAATAAATTGATGTCATTATACATATAAACCTTTCTCCTCAAACACTCTATCTATTAAAAAACCGCATCAAAGTCCCTTGAGTAGTTTTAAAAATTTTAAGCAAATACAGGGACAGAGAAAGCGACTTTGTTTAAAACTATGTAGTTATAACCCAAAAGAGCCCAAAACGTCAGCTAAACGCTATGGAGAAACAGCGGTCATCATTTAAAAAAGACGTGAGCATGTTCTTAATACTATGATTGAAATAACTTATAGCGCCATCTCTCGACGAGTAGCGACACCACATGAACTACTAAAAGTAAAACGTACCAAACTTATCCTTGCCCCACCCATTCGCGACGCAGCCCGTGTGGCTGTCGAACGACTCGTCTTGTTCCGGTAAACAGATCACGTTAATATGGTCAGCGAGCTGCACTGGTTCCTTCAAACGGACTAGAGCCATGTCGTTGAACATATTTAATGTGCCGAAATCTGAAAGGAAATTTGTTTGTACAAAAGTTTTAAATTTGTTTATTTACGAAAATTTTACGTTACAGGCGTGAATAGTGAAAATGTTTATTTTATTTTATTTTATTTATTTATTTTATTGAGGTTCACCAACACAGGATACACAGTCGTTCCTTAATTGCTAGCACTATATATTACA
>DWPV01004587.1:0-13439 GCA_018251915.1 Urbanus proteus proteus
ATTTGCTCACCGTGCACCTGCGGGTGTTTACGACCGTACGCGACCACACATACAGCCGTCCTTCCCGGGGTCGCTGGATGGACGGTTCGAGCTCCCACTCTAGCCGCCCGCAACCCCGCAAGCCCCCTTTTAGTCGCCTCTTACGACAGGCAGGGGATACCGTAGCCCTATTCTGGTCCCGGGACTACAGGGACAATAACGTTTATACCTACAACCTCCCTACTTTTATACCTGCGGCCCCTTATAGGAAGGCCCTAATAGAAATGAATTGCATTTTTTATTATAATTTAAGTATACAAACCGACTATTATAAATGTACATGCACATATTAACGCGCGCGAAACCGCGTGCAAAAACTAGTAGGCTATAAATGCATTTTATCGATACCAAAATCTGATTTGTAAGAGAAAATAGGTATAATGGTGGTAGGTACTATCGAAGTCATGGACTGTTCTACCACTTTCTATTATGTGTGGATGAGTGTAAGTTCAGTCTTTTAATACTTGGTTAGATAAACTATCCTGAGGCCGAACACAAACGCATTACTATCCCTGAGGATGGAATAAAACGCCTCGGATAAGTAGCCCTTACTACACCCTTCAAACCAGAACACAGCAGTACTTAACACTGTTATAAGATAAAGATGGGCTGGTGATGCCGCAAGAATCGAACCATAAAGGCTCTTACTACCTTCAAAATCCTTCACACCATTTGATTTATTTCAGTACAATACAGTCAAAGTTCGTCTACAATTTTTCAGTATTTTTTCCTTTCATTCGATGTATTCTGTCTGTACCCTAACGAAATTTGAAAATGTTGCCCAGAATGCATTCAGGTCAGTGCACACCGTCCCTCGGGATTACCCCTATATCCCCACAAGGGAAGCTTTGAAATACTAACTTCCCTCTATATTTCTGTTTTAGCATTTTTATTTAGAGAAAAATATAAGGCATACCTAAAAATAAGTGTCAAATTTTTGTAATGTTTTTTCTGTGCATTTTTACATTAATGCAATTTTATAGTTGTGTAAATAAAACTATATACCTACATATAACTGTATAAAGGTGTATCAATAACAATATGAATTTATTTTGTTATTATTATTTTAAGTATCAATTAACAAGTCTATTAAGTAATATAAAGCTAAAAAACACATTTTCAGAGTGACATATCTTTAATATAACATAGTTATTCGTATGTTCATATTTTATTGATTCACTAGCTGATCCCCGCGGATTCACCCGCGTTAAAAAAGTAAAAAGAACTCATATCTCATATCATAGGTAGCACCCCGGTCTCCCGCGACGGCGACGGCCGTTGCATGCGCGTGGCGCGCACTAATGACTTTTTCCAAAATTAAAATTATGCTTTAGGCTGTGTTATGTCTTACACCTTCAGCTATCTTCCAGTGAAAGTCCTGTGAAAATCGGTCTAGCCGTTTTGAAAATTACCTCAGCCAAATAGATAGACAGACAGACAGACATATGAATGAGTCATAATTGATCTGACAAAAAAATGTTATTTTGAAATCTCAAACAGACACTTTAATTTAATTTATTTGTATAGATATAATTATGTCATTCCCTCGCTACACATTCCATTAAGTTTTAATTTGTAATTATAATAATAACTAAACTACAATTTGTACAATGTATCTGGAATTACTCAAAACATTTGTATTCCAACCGCACACTGAATATTCCCGTTCAAATCAAACCATGTAACCGCCAGCCGTGACTGTATGTAAAACAAACCAATTTATTAATATAATACATTTTATATTACAATTTCCCGCATTTAATTTACATTAATTTACAATGGAGAGAAATAATAAGGTTGCAATTATTATAATATTATATTTGATGAATCTTTCATTGTAGATTAAAAGATGTAGAAATTGATTCTACGTTAATTTTAGTACTAACAAGTTGATTCTAGTACTAACAACTTCTAATTCTTATATAACAACACTTTTCAAACCAGAACACAGCAGCACATAACTCTAACCTAACCTAACTGCTATTATAAGGCATACATAGGTGTGACGCGCATAGTCATGTGAATTGCGTAAATCTTAACCGATTTACAAAGTTAAGCAACGTCGGCAGATGGATGGGTGACCGCTAATGGCAAAATGATGCGCGTTTCTTTGCTTCCGAAGGCACGTTAAGCTATCGGTCCCGGTTGTTATTATTGGATAGCAGTCGTTAAACCTTGTCGGAGGCCCTAGGGGTGGTTTGAAAACATTCGACACGGGTTGGCCACTAACCCGCATCCTCTCCACCAACGCATTGGAACAGCGTGGAGGAGCACGCTCCAAACCTCTCTCAGTTGTGGGAAAAGACCCGTAGTCAGCAGTGGGACATAAAATGGGTTGCGGCAATGTGTGGCGGTGGTGTCGTTGGAATCAAACTATAAAGAGTTTTATCACCTTCAATATACAAAATAAAGGGAACTTGAATCACATTTTAAGCCTACAATCAAACTTCAGACGTCAATGGGTAGCAATGACCACATAATATACGGTATACTTCATATACATTTGCTATTTCTATTTTAAACAAAATTACTCATTTATCAGCGATCTCAAATCTGTTATTCAAATAAATGAGCCGGCTTTAAGATCTTTAATTATTCGCTCACTCATTTCAAGAGGTCCCGATGTCCCGATAAGAGGCTGTTCAATATGAGAAGCACAAAAGACTCCTAAGTATAATAACAAATCCGTTGAAGACCTCTTAAGGGTCCAATAAAGACGTTTATCACAGGCCACTTCTGGTTCACAGTTATAAAATTTAATCGCATAATATTTTTACGCCTTACAAAGCCAACAACTGTTATCAAGCCAATAACAAGGACGCTTATACGCCAATAACAAAGATGCTTACAAGCCAATAGCAACTGTGCTTATAAAGGTAACAATTGTGCTTATCAAATCGATGGCAACTTATATAGACTAATACTCCCCGTGAGACGTATGATATGTAAAATTGTAACTGAAATAACATATGTAGATTTGAGTCACTAATATTCAATCGTTCAAGTACTGATTCTATAATACAAAAAATATCATCATCATCATCATCATCAACCCATTATTGTCCCACTGCTGGGCACGGGTCTCCTCTCAGTGAGAGGGATTTAAGGCCTTAGTCCACATTTTTATTTATCTATTTTTATTTACTTATCAACCTTATAACGAAATTATTAAAATGCTTTATTCCTTTATAGTCCCGTCCTACCGTGCGTATAATACGTACTTGTGATAGGACGGGGATCGAACCCAGAACTTTCAGCGCAGCCAACGATAAAATAAATAACTAGCATATTGTATTACAATATTTATTACATCAAGCCATACGCTCCACAATTTGAGAATCAGGTAAACTAAATGATATTTTATTACCCTAGCAATATAGTTATTATACGGGTCCTTACCCATTCGGGTCCATTAAGGGTACGAAATTTAATCGCCCTCTCAAGACCGCTTTGTTTCCGATGTATGTGGGGCAGGCTTCCTTAGTCCTTATGCTGTAACTGTATCTGTGGGCTATTAGGACCTTCGTTTACGATAAGATAACAATATTAGTGGGAACAAATATCTTTATATGTACCTATGTGTAGATTATCTACATATAGGTAGATATTATGACTTACGTCTGCAAAATAACAGCAGATTTAAGCGGTTATCTGACGTGGTAAGAGAGATATAAGTAGGGAGTACGCGGTTTAATTCGTGCTCAGGGGTAGGGCTACGGTATCCCCTACCTGTCGAAAGAGGAGACTAAAAGGAGGCTCCGGGGTTGCGGGCGGCTAGTAACGAGTACCTTTTGAAGGTTTCCCCCTCGTCAACAGAGAAAAGGGTAGCAACGCATCTGTAGCTGACCTCAGGTTAAACTATTATCATATCTGGGATTGAGACGAGTTCAAGCAAGAACATAAACACATACACACTTTCGTACATACCACAATGTATCATTTCAGATTAGTAGAAGGCATAATTTTAAAGTGGCGAAAGATTGATGAATGTTTTGGCAAAACCGTCAGTGGAGGCTTATTTTCAACCGTGGACTTTTAAAATTTATATATTTATTCATTTATTTAACAATTTATGCACACACAGTAAACATAAAACAATAACGCTTTACATGCTGTAGACTTTCAATCAAAAGAATTAATAGAAATACCAACAATCTTCTAAAAAAGATAAAATCGAATAACTTCAGAATTCAGCAAGAAACTATTTTCAGTAATAAGGGTTTTCTTTCCCTTCTCATTACATTGGAAACAAAGCGCCCTTAAGAGGGTGATTAAATTTCACCGTAGGGCCCTAATGGAGCTAAATGGATACAGCCCATATAGAATTAATAATGAACCTTTTCACGTTTGTAGGTGCTGTTTATTTGTATTATAAGAAACACACGTAAATCTGGGTGGAGAAATCGCTTCATGTGAGAAATAGAAAAAATACTTTTTAGTAAAGTTTTTTTATTACATGCTTTATTTTATTTTCATTTGTAACAAATATATGTAAATCAATTTTATAGACCTTAGAAGTCATTTTAACCGATATTTAACTGTCGCATCGAAATGACACTTCCGCTGTACATATATGTATGTTATTTGGATGACAATACAATAATTGATTACTTCCGACCTGATCTGATGATAGAGCTAGGATAAAAGTATTTCAGTTTAAAATTGATTATTATTTAAACTATTTTTAATATTTTTGTACCGCGAATACATTGATAAATCGACTTGCATTTTTTTTGTTCTAAGTACATTAGGTCCGTTTAAAAACAGTGAATTTATTGAATATGCCAATGTTATCCGAAAATTCCAACTAAAGTATTATTATTTTGCAATAAAAAGTATTTTAAAACAAAAAACAATGATTTACAGATAAAATTCAAACTTTAAAATGGCCCTAAAAGATGCGAATCGACACGTCAATTTATTCACGCCTGGTATGGATTTATACTGTAGAATGGATCTAATGATAACTTACTGCTGCCTACGGTCATCTTCTAAAGCAATATTACTTTTTAAGAAGGCAGAATCTGTATGGTTTAATCGGAAAGCTTATCTATTTTACCCGACTGCGTCAGAAAGAGAGTAATGTTTTTAAAGCGTATGTATGTATGTCCATTTCTTTGGCACGCTATACACCTCAAAACCTTGACGGAGTTTAACATACGAGATGTCGTTGGATTCGTCTTAATTATCATAGTGATATAGGCTATATAATTTTTAAATATAGTGCCTAAATAACTAAAAAAAAGAGGTTTTAATCGGTCGGTTTTTTTATTAAACAAATATTACTAGTTAGTGTGAAGAGTTCTTGAGGTTTGATAAAAGTGTGTGGGTACTGGACGACTTACATATGTATAAGGCGACCGTCTTACATATAACACGTATATTTTCTTATAATCAAATTCCTGTCCGCAGCACTGTGATTTTCAGGTCATTGCACATAGAGCAATGTTTATATAGAAGTGTCTTAGACTGTATGATGTCCGATAAAGGAAGAAAATAACGGTTTCGTCTGTTATTGACGTAGGCATCATAATATTTTATTAAGCATACACCATGCTACATAATGCAATATTTAAAAAAATCAACCTCTTCTGAGAAGTTTACTAGAGGAAAAATATCATAAAAGGTCAGTTTCATAACGATCATAGGTTGCCCAATTGTGGGCATTAGCTAAAAAAAATTATTTTATGCCTTCTGCCACCTATAGACATCTGATTCCTACAAAGATTGTTAAAAATACGTTACTGCCTTATTACTAAGATGATGCCTTAGATGTGGCGCTTGTGTCTCTAAAGTCTTATTATTATTATAATTATTAACCATGCCATTTCTACCAGACATCTGGTCTATAGTCCATTCTATCTTGGAGGCTATCGTCACACAAGTACTCTTCTCTTCTCTCCCATTTTGAATTTACAAGATGGCGGACCAATTTGCCGCTAAATTGCCAATATTAATAAATTACACGCCATTTCTAAGGCACTGTTTCTGTAATGTTTAGTATTATTGTTATTATAAGATGTAATTGTAATTATCAGGGAATGATAATAAGATTACAATAAAGATAATTTCTTACAAAAGGAACCAAGTAACCATTTTGGTCTAAGATGGAATAGTATAAACTTAACATCTTTCTGTTTTCAATCAAAATACTATTATTAGTAACAAACAGATTAGTATGCCGAATTATTAATCTGAGATATGTTCCATAAATCTACAGGTTTATGGAACTAAAATAACTTAGATATTTCTCTGATACCTAAACAACACAATTTCATACAATATCATGTCCAAATAATTGTTTTTTCTTAGACATATTTCAACAATCATTTTTATACACATAAGTATACCTATGCTATACAATAAATTAAAAAGTGTATAAATTTTAACTATTTTTTATTATTTTCAATTTTGTGTAATCTATTGTACAATATTGTTCTAATATACATAGATATGTTTTTTTTTCAAACGAACCTGTCACCAAGTATTTCCTAATTACCTACCTATTGGCACTTCATGTATAATTTAGACATTAGGCAAAGTAAAATCAGACCGAATCGGAGCGGGCCGAACGAGCATCGGAGTACAATTTCCTGGTTCGCTAATGACAACGAAAAAGACTCGAACAGACCATTTCCGCTTGGGTTCCGTAGGCGAATTGATTACGAGAAACTTGTAAGAGATGGACTTAGATTTTTACAAGGACAACAATGAAAATTTTTAACGTTACTTTGGTACGACTCTACCTATTTGGATTTGTTCAGCTTATCGTATGAGACGAAGAAAGATACAATATGTGTATATGAATATGAGTAAAATCTGTAGGTACTTATGTGTATGTAACTGATCTACAAAATTAAGTAACATTAGACGCTATTGGCAGTTTGACGGGTAACCGCTAGTAACCTATTTATACCGATAGTAGATATTTGATAGGTACTTCTGTCCCGGAGACCTAACCTTTGATCTAGATTGCTATAACTAAATATCACTCGTGAAAGCTTAACGAAGAGTTTTAAGCGATTTAAAAAACCCACACTTGCATCTACGAGTTCAATTCCAAGCAATGGGTACAAACAAAAAGGGTTGTAGACATATAGTTTCTAAGTTGGACATCATAGACAAAAATATCAACAACAACAAAGTAACAACAAATATATCACAAAGTATTTTTAAAATTCGCCAAACATTTATCAACACACAAAGTATATTTCCCAACAACATCTATCAACACGTTCCAAATAAAAAACAATTTACTTTTCCATCCGAACAAACACGAAACAAATAAAAGCGTAAAAGAAACAGAGAATCATTAAAACTTAACCGAGCGACGGAGAAGAAAATTGTTATCCGAATCAAAACTGATACTCATTAAAAATAATCAACTTTTTAATGGTTTCCACCCGAAAAAAATCTTAGCGGTTCTTCGGGTGACTTTTAGCTTCAGATACAACCCTTGTGTTACGTTAAATTACGGTTTAAGGAAACTTTACTGTGTTGAGAAATTCACGACTACTCGCGTAGCAAAGAGCGTATGTATGTATAGCAAAAAACACATAACTTACATAGTAATTCCACAATGCATGGTCCACACCAATGGAATTATTTTATCTTTTAAACAAAGATAAAACTAATTAATTTTGAAGATCATTTTATGTCAGTTGACTTCACCTCAATGGAAAAATTACAATATTTAGTAAAACAATACGGTCATTATTGTTAATTAAAAAATAATAAGTGCCTATACGTCGTACATGAAGAGGTTTAGTACACATTTTGGTTTATTATTACATTCGAGCCGTCAAACCGAGTATTAGAGCCATCGAACGAATCGAAAGCGGCGCGTAAATAGATTTTGTGACACGAACGTCGAGATATTTCGCTAAAACATCTGCGAACTCACGAAATATTACTCGACATATTGCCTTTAATCTAAATTCTGTCGGAAACATTGTTTGACACACGCCGTGCCTTTGAAGTGCGTAAAAGAAAAGAAAAGATAGAGAAGTGTTCCCCGCAGGCACGCTTACGTGTCGAGTTATTATGTGAAATGTTAATGTGATTGCTTTGATATGTTTTGTAGATATTATAGTAGACTTAACCAAAAGTTATTGCATTTTTCTAAATTTTACGTCGAAAAACAATGAAATCCTTGCAATATTTAATTGAATAATATTTATGCCCCAATACATGCATGTTTGTTGATGAAATAATATATATTGCTAAATAAACAAAAGAAGATTAGCACAACTTTACAGGTTTTAAGCAGCACATTTATTGAAATAGTAAAGACACATTTTTTAACATAATATGATACCAATAAAATTCTTTAACTCACATTTGTTTTTGTTACCGTCAGAATAGTGAATGGATTACTAAATATTTTATTTGCATTTTTTGACTTCAGCGTTATTTCCGCTCCCTGTTCAATGATATATAAAATAAATATTCCGCTAAAACTCTTATAAGCACCCACATTATTGTAAAATATATTATTGACTTTGATCTACATCCCTGCCGGAAATATTGTTTAACACACTTCGTGCCTTTGAAGTGAATAAAAGAAAAGAAAAGATAAAGAAGTGTTCCTCGCAGGCACGGACCACGTATCGAGATATTACGTAAAAGGTTAATGCGATTCCTTTGATCTATTTCTGTAGATATTGTTATAAAAATATTATATTGAACCCTTTATATGACGGGATATAAGACAGAAATAATTCTCACATAAACCGACGATTATATTCTATCAATTCCACGGGTGCTACAAATGTGTTTAAAAATCCAGTAACTAATATAGGTATAATACTACATATGGTCAAACATAATTTCTACTTTTATATCGTTTATTTCTTTACTTAAAATATTGATAATTTTAATCCGACTGGTTTAGAAGGATAATATTTTCGAGTGGAATCAAGATACAATATTTATTATTATTTATATAGTAACTTGTTTGCCATTTCAACCGTTTCTATTTTTATTCGAGGTACTAAAAGAAATATAGTTTGAATTAAAAAATAAATGCGATTCTTACTATGTAATGAGAATTTGTCATATACATTTTTACCGATATTAGTGGATCCTGTAGCGCATCAGTCGCGACAGTGACACTTTGCATGCAGATGAGTTGCCATAAAGTGCATAGCACAACCTAACTACTATTAGTGTAGTATCATGCTTCGTTAGATTAAGATTTTCTCTCTAAGTATTTAATAAACTATACCATTCATACATGTCGAGCGCCACATTGGCGACAAGTCTCCGTATACTTCAAATGGTTTAAATCAAAGGTTGCTTTACCCAACTGCGTAACTTATTTTTTTTTTCTATATGATCGAAGTACCAATCTAAGTAGAAATCTGTACATCATTTGTAACATTTGTTTGTTACTTTGTGGTGTTTTAACACTCGGGTGGATTTTTATGATTCTTGCATTTTTATTTTGCTTACTAGCTGATGCCAGCGGTTTTACCCGCGCTTAAAAAGTAAAAAAAACACATATTTAAACATAAATGTCATCTCGCTCTCCCGCGACGGCGCGCGCATGGCGTGGAGCGCGCGTTAATGGATTTCTTAAAAATTAAAGCAGTCTATGTTACGCCTTAGTCCTTCAGCTATCTTCCAGTGAAAATCCCGTTAAAATCGGTCAGCCGTTTAGTAGATTAGCACAGCCAACAGACAGACAGACCGACAGATAGACAGACAAAAAAAAAAATCATATTCGTTATAGGTATCGTGTATATTTTTAATGAGTAAAAATTGTTATTTTGAAATCACAAACAGACACTTCAATTTTATTTATTTGTATAGATAGATATGTAATAACGAACTCGTTTGATTCCCAGGGAAGTATTTTTTTGGTAAACGAAATACGCAGTTTTAGTTTTATCAAAATCGGCCTCGTAATTCCTTTTCGCATTTCGCTAATCCTTATGGTTTCAGATTTCTCCATTCACGTTCATTTGAAAAATTGGTTACCGGATTATTGCATAGTATTTTTATCCTACCATTCTTTTTACATGCAAGTTGAGCTTGTCTATCTGAATATGAACACATATTTTACTTATAGAATGATAAATGCGCGTAACTGTATCTATACTACAAATAAATAAAATTGAAGTGTCTGTTTATGATTTCTTCTAAATAATACTTAAGTTTTTACTCAATGCATCTAATCGGCTGGACCGATTTTGACGACATCTTCAATGGAAGATATCTGAAGGTCTAAGCTGTAACATAGGCTACTTTAATTTTTGAAAAAAGTATTAGCGCGCGCTCCACGCGCACTTGGGCTTCTCGCAGGAGATCGGGATTTCAGTTATGTTTAAATATGTATTCCTTTCACTTTTTAAACGCGTGTGAAACCGCGGGGATCACCTAGTTTGTTTTTAAACAATCACGTTTCCGTCTTTCATAGAGTAGGAAATTTTTTAACAATTTCCGATAGAATTAAGATTAAAGTACACGGAACAATGTTTACGAGTCTGCTTCCGATGTGACATTAAACCTTTGAGTAACTAAGAACTCGACACGTGAGCACGTAAGTTGACATTCCTAACTCTCTTCTCTTAGGTAATGCAGTTTGAGAACACTTTTCTAGAACAATAATGTTTTAATAGAATTTAATTTCTGTTCAAGGTCTGGGTGTTTGCCTATTTGTCTTCATGTATCAATTAGACCCACGGCACATGAGTAAATCCTAGTGCAGGGCTATGAGTATAAAAAGTGTCTTTTAATTATATTTTTGTAGAGTTTAATTTTTTTTAACTGTTTTTTACATCTGATGAATGACTGAATGATATATCTGCCTTCTTTATTTATCTGAGTTGTGCTAGCAAAAATTTTAATACTTGTAAAAGTATACGTATACATTTCATTGCTCGTGACTGTACACATATTCTGTAGGGATTAGCGTCCGAATGCCGAGTTTCATTGTTTTCGAGCTTCATTCACTTGTTTATTTCAGTTACGTCACAGTATCCAAGACTGATGTATTGAAGTTCGAACGAGAGTTGATGTTTTACGATAGCACCTTGTTAGGGTTCCGCGGCCAAAGGGTAAAAACGGAACCCTATTACTAAGCCTCCGCTGTCTGTCCATCTGTCCGTACCGCACCCAAAATTACTGAATTTAGACAAGCAATATTTAGTCATTTTATTTGAAATCTAAATATTGTTTCAAAAGTATTTTACGGTTTTTACACGCGGGTGAAGCCGTAAGGCATAGCTAGTTAAAAGTAACTATGTGATTAATCTTAAAAACTAAAAACCTGACTGTTTAAAACTCTTTTATTTCAGTTTTCAGGCACCTCGTTTAAAAATTGATCGTTTAAAAAATGGCGATTGAGACGAATCCAACGACACTTCGTTGTAGCTGTAGGGCTCACCTTTGAGCTGTAGGGCGTTCCAAAGAAATAGACATAAATACATACATATATACATACATATATACATACATATATACATACACACACACACACATACATAAATACATACATAGGTACATACACTCGAAAAACATTACCCTCCTTCTGACGTAATCCGTAAGTACACTATACTGTTGAAAACTAAGGCAAAACACTTTATTATGCTTTTAGGCTGCCACTCTCGGGATTCCTATACTCATTATAACAATCTTAAATTAGTGCCTTTGAAGTTTATGTCATACATGTAGCCTAAACCTCTAATGGATCTAGTACAAGCTTCATAATTAATGTTCAACACGCAATCTACAACACGTTCGTCAATAAGTAACATGCGTAGATGTAATTATTGCGTAAATTATACAATAGTTATACAATAGCATAATTATACAATAATTACATAATAGGTATATTTATCGCCAATTCGTTATTGTCCCACTGCTTGAGCTTGCTGCTGCTGTGCCATGGACACACACATAAACGAATACACAAACACCCAGACCCAGGCGGAACTCTAAATTCATCATTTAGTTTCTGTCGGGCTGGGAATCGAACCCGGGAGCTAATGTGCGTCCGACCGGAATGGTAACCGTTCCGCCACGAGGGTCGTCGAAAATAAGTACCTAACAAACAAACATGCAGTCAACCTTTAGGTAAGTGATCACGGCTGTCCATAAATTTATCACAGGTTTCTCAGATAAAATAAGATTCCTACGTATCCTCAGCATCTAATATTCTAATATCAGCTTTAGTTCAACCACTAAATATTAAGACTAAAAATAAAAAGATATGCTACTTTGCCTAACTCCTAATCTTTTTTAACATCTAATATCTACAAGATAAATATTTACACATATTAGAATCCAATATATCAACAACTCGTTTACGAGGAAAATACAAAAATACATACAATTCACGATAAAACTCCAATTTTTTCACAAAATAAATATTTTTATTCGGTAACAAATATTTGCGTATTCGTGAGAGATTTACATAAAATACCGTATATAAATGATGTATATTACGTAAATGTTTCTTTCAAACTAGTCCATTCAAAGCTTTCGTGAAAGCTAAAGCGAGTGCTTCGCTTGGCGCGGGACCTAGGGCAAGGATTTACAATGTTTTCGAGAAGGATTCGCTAAGAAATAACGTCTTGCCAATGGACTTGAGCTGAGATATCCGATATCCGGTCGAGAAATCGAAAAGAATATACGCGGCAGTTTTTATTTTTGATATATTTTGCTGGTATTTGAACTTTAAAAGTGGTAGACGTCTGCGTAATTAGGCTCAGCGTCACCATCGCCACACTTATTTCTAACTTATCACAGCTGTGTGACGCTGCTGTGTTTTGGTTTGAAGGGTATCTGTGATCAACCTAAGGTCTCTAAGCTTATCTGTGCGGCAATAGCTATATCAGGTGGACTGCATGATAATTATTACTTCTACATCTATACAAGTAGATAAAAGTAGTATCTGTTTGTGATTTTAAAATATTTTTTTACTCAATGCATGCACCAGCATACTTTCATATGCATCAGCATGCTTTCATCTTCAAATATACATATACGTATGGTACCTACGAAAATGCATTTTTTTCGTTTTTCTGTCTGTTTGTTTGGCTGTGGTAATCTTGACTTGAATCTTGAGGAATCTGGACCGATTTTAACGGGACTTTCAAACGGCCGCCATCGCGGGAGCGCGGGATTACAGTTATATTTAAATATGTTTTCCTTTTTTAACGCCGGTGAAACCATGGATAAGCTAGTAAGTATATAAGTATAAAAACTCACGTACATTGAATTGTTGTAGGTCATAAAGTCCTACAGATTAATATCCTCAAAAATACTTACGTAATTTTAAGTTATGATTACGCTACGTTACGCCTTATAATTTTTGAACAAAAAAAAACGGCACGTCTATAAACAGACCGTACTTAACATTTTAAGTCTTCTGACGCCGTCATAACAATTTAGCG
>DWPV01004588.1:0-13439 GCA_018251915.1 Urbanus proteus proteus
TTTTATTTTGGGCGGCACTTTTAATTGTAATTGTAATGTCCTTTTAATTGTTTACTTGTACCTAAATACTATTAAGATACTGTAAGTAACTCAGATAATAAAAAATAGTGACTAATATAATAAAAAAATAGTTCAATGGACGCATGTGGTCATGTCACTAATTAAATAAAGTGGGTATGCCCTAAGTTTGTTCTTGGTAAATGTTATACAATGTTATAGGAAAATATCCTTAGAGATAACGAATACACTTCAAACCTCATTTCAAATTTTAAGCGAATTTTTACAATTTTCGTGGTCATAAAAATGGCAAATACACATAAACTTGTATTTAACGCTAGATGCTGTCGCAAGCACTTTGCATTTAGTGATTCCCGGGTTAATCCGTCTCACGGGGCGGCATAATTTTATTCATAAAAGGTTATAAGACTGTTTCATCAACCTTTATTCAGGGCGGCAAAATTCAATTCGTACCTGGAGTGACCAATTGAGCAGGAGAGATCTTAAAACATGATAACATTAATAAATCATCTCGCGCACTAATGCTTTTTTTGCAAAATTAAAGTAGCCTATATGTTATTTCAGATCATAATCTATCTCTGTACCAAATTTCGTAATATAATATTAGTAAGATTTTATTGCAAAATATTAAACGCCAACAGGTTTACGTTTTCTGCATATAAATGTTACATCTTTCATCAAAATTAACCTTACCAAATGAATTGAAATTTCAAATGTTTCTATTTAAAATTAATTGCAGCTATCATTCTTAAACATTTTGCTTTTTGGAAATTTACAAACAGGAATTTGATTATTTATATATGCTTTCAAACATTAGATTTTCACATAGAAGTGCAAATCTATCAGTCGTGTAAACATGGAGTCATGATTTCAAATATTGTCTACAGTTATTGGAATTGGCGAGTAGGTACACCGGGTAAATATGGTTGACTCAAAGGAAATCAAAGTTATACCGATTCGCTAAATGTATAAATAAATAAATGTAGAGGCATATTTGTAACCATAAAACCGCAATTTAAAAATTTATTTGTATAATCGTATATCCATATTAGCTATTTTTGCCGCAATTGTGGCCTGACTTAACTTCAAGACAATATTTGACAGTCAATTATTATGAGCTCTGACGACTAAGACGAAGTTGGAATGTTTTTTGTAAATGTATCTGCCTATTATATCCATACATAAAAACTCAGCAACGTTTAAGGCTTATAATACTTAAGTATACATTTTTCAATAATCGATGTTAAATTTACTAAAATACCAAGTTTAAAACCCGAACCATTGTTAAACCGGAACTACAGACGAACTTCGAAGTGTTACCAAATTTAAACGTGATCATCATTAACTAATATTTGTTGGTTTTAAATATTAACAGGAAATGACAATACAGCTACTGTGGAGCTACTGTACCTCAAAGGAGTCGGCGACTTAATTTATGAAAAGATGATAGTGAATCTGACCTTAATTTGCATCCGAATTTCTTAACTAATAGGGCCTTGGCAAAGTTCAATAACACATGTCCGTACAGCTATACCGTTCGTATAGTCAATGATTTGTTATTGACCTTTATTGACCATATCACACTATATTGTAGTCAGGCTATTCATAAATAAACTGGTTGAAGATAAATATCTTTAAGCGTGCGATGAAAGGAACTATTTTTGTAACATAGAAACCAATACAGTAAAGCTATTTACCAATAATTTTGTATTTTTTTTAAGCTTTTTCACATTAGTACACGTGATTATTATACTTTGTATATGTTCAGGAAATATCCATGCCTCAAGCGAAATGTAGTAAAGTGATAAAATTGTAGAAAGCGTAACCTCAGTAGGACTGACATAAAACTAGATCATACCTACTGAAAATAGTTACCACCCTTTTTCTTAAATTGCCCTTTACCGCTTAGTAGGTACGCTAAAGGGTCTTCCTCAGATCTACCTGCGCATACCTACCACGATAACGCTGAATATAGTCAGCAATATATGTACATATATAACCGTAATTACAAAGAGAAATTGAATAATTTACGTATGTTAAATGTGTCTTCGCCCAAGGAAACAATATCAGCACTGAAACACAAATTATAACATTAATATTCATTAGTTTCACTTACAATTGTACAGTCAAAGGGGATTTTATTCTTTAAGTAAATAAATTAATTTTCGGGTACTGCCTTTTTGTAATTTTAAAGCAAAGTATGTCAAGATATATTTACCCCTTTCTAAAATAAAATGTAATAGACAATAAGACTAAAGTAAAGAAACTCACGAAGTAATTCCGCGAACATTTTTTTACATAAATATTTACATTTTTTATTATTTTGTAGTACGTTTCGTACTTCATAGAGCCTTGAACGCAAACATAATTTACGCTAAAATTTATTACCTACCTACATAACGTCGCAACTCAATTTTGTCGTAAATCTGTAAAATGAAATGTTATTTTCACATACCCGTAAAATTACCTACTTATATAAAAACAAATATAATGTAATTTCATTTAAGTTATTCTACATACATTATATGCCCTATAATTTCTTAGTCAGGATTTTAATCTTGCCTTTAAACCACTGATTATCGGATAGACTAAATTAAATACATATTCTCGTTCGCTAATTCTGTTTAAAAAATGTTAGTTTATATTAGCTTCCTAAATTATTTAATTATACGTAAAATATATAAAATTAATTAATTACATAGTATTTTATTCTTTGGTTTTTGCACACTGAATTTGTCGTTTCATTTACGCATTCCGATTTCAAGGCTACTGGAAGAAATTTCATTTCGAAATAAGCAGTCCTTTGTACTGTTTTTCTTTAATGTTTGTTATCATCCAATGTATTGTGTACAAGAACTTAAAAATAACATAAAATACAACACCGCTTAAAACACCATAAAATATTTAAAAGTACAACTGTACTCAGACACGGTTTTATAGATAAAAACTAAGTACCTGCCTAGTTAAAACACGATTACCATGTTGAAATAAACAATATGATACATTTTAAACTAGTATATCTGCGATCCTTCGGTTATTTCATTCCGGTCTTGGCAGTGCGCTCACGACTACGGCCTTACCACCAAAATAAGTTTTAAAAGGCAAAACAATTCAATTTGTTACTTTGTGTCTTCTTTGTTACTGATTTGTCAATCGTATTTTTTAACTTATATTGGTTTGATAATTATTTTTTGTTTATAATGATATAGTCTTGTCAAAATTAAAAAAATCATAATTAAAGACCAATCTAGATAACAGGTCATTCACTAGTATATTTTACATTTGTGCAGTGTTTAAAAAAAAAGAGTGAATAGCAAGTTATTGATCTGAAAATGACTTAAGAAGATAACGGACAATATTTTGTGATTTATAAAGTTACGAAGTGAGGTCAAAATGGTTCACAAATTCAACATTAACGAGGCCCATCCAGCTACGAGCCGGTTGAGGTCTGTGGCATCACAAGTGAGTATTTATGTTGATGTGGAATTCGGCCTACTCATTAGGTAGTTTTTCTAACCGGTTTATTGACTCGTTCACGTTTAACATAGTTTCTGTGTATTGTTTACATATTAATTAGGGGATTTGTATATTATTTTTATAGCGTAATGCAGCGGTCGCTAACCTTTGTGCCAATAACCATTTTCTCCATCTATATTTATCAAGAAATTTGTCGGAAAAATAATTCTATGTCTAAAACGAACGCGGCGTTAAATTAATTTGAATTAATTTGGGCAATGTATTAAAGATACATTGCTCAAATCAATTCAAATAAATAGCGTTGATTGGTTAGGAAATTTCTTCTTCTGGTTACAAGACTAAAAAAAAATTAAGAGAAGTTTGTTTTAGCAAAATACAACCTACTTAGTTTGATTTATTTATTTTTTCAATAAAACGTTTTAATTCATATAGAATTTAAGTTTACATTATTTCTTTAGTGGGTAGTGGGTACCTACTACTATTCGCCATAACGCTTTGATTAGTATAATTTATTAAATCGCGATACAATACTTCTACAACAAATTTCGTTTGCGATCTTGCATGTCGTGAGACACGAGAGAATACGAGAGAAAAAAGCAATATTGCGATATGCCTGTTCGATCTAAGTACATGTAAATATTGAACAGAAAGTTAATCTTATTGTTCTTAAGTTCAAAATAACATCTCATAGGATCTTGTTACAAATTATTATAAGTTTCTAATGTGATGTAAGTAATAATTGTTTTACACATAGCCATGCAATAGATAGTTGTCATTATACGATACCACATAAAAAGACAGAAATAACCATATAAAAATACGAAGTCTAAATTCACAATTTAGGTTACCTAATTGGAATTAGAAATCGAAACTCTCTTATCCTACATATATATTTAATGACATAGCTTATGTATGACTCTTTAATCAAAGCATGGACATATGTCTCATAATAATACAAAAATAATAATATATTTATGTTGTAGACACAGATGGAGCTGGTTAGTTACAGTTACAATTTGTAGTATCTGTCTGTAATTACTAAATAACTGCCTTGTTACAGTTTAAAATATGTATCTACCTACTAGTGTAGGTATATTTATTAAAGGTCTATTATAATTCATGTTCTCACCTATTTTTTTCCGTCGAACCGATATTTACAAAGCTTATTGAAATAAATGTTAGAAAATTTTAATTTTTAAAGGAAATTAACAATGTCCGAATTTATGGAACAAATAAAGTTTTTTCTATCTTTTTCCTTTAAAAACATGTGGCGTCTTAAACTTACTATTATACTTTTAATATGTACCAATATTTACATGATAGGCAAATACCGAGCCTAAATTTTTGACGCATGCGCGGTTTGTAATGATGTGTTGTTCTACGAACTATTTAGGAAGATCATTAAACCGGAAAACAAGGTCACATAGGTACTTAAGTACAAAGTGGAAAGCCTACTGTGACAATGTGTTAAGGCCTATTATGTACAATTTAAGGTCTATAGAATACATTATTGTTTTGTTTCAAATTTGCATATTTTATGCGGTTATACGAGATATTCACACCTGAATTGGTATTCAATAGACTTTTAGGTCTATTAGGTAGGCAAAGTTTCTCTTTGAATGTCATTTTCAGCCTTTTGCAGCACTTTAGCCTCTATTACTACTTTCTCATCTCATTTATCCCTATATAAGCGACTCTGATGGCAGGAAAACATAGGTGTTATCTTTTTCAAAATGAATTAATACGCTTTTAAGCTACATGTTTTGTAATCCTATTATACAGTTTTAGTGCTTTTATCAAAATCATTCCCGTATTTCCTTTCCTTTAATCTAAAGTTGAATATTTATGGTTACGGTCGAGTATCAACGACAGAACAACTCGTTATTTTAATTGCGTCTTCGACTTGATAACTCGGTGCTAACTAGTCATTCACTTTTTTAGAACATTTCTGGTAAGAATTTTGACTTGGGTGTTTTTTATTTCAGTATTTGAGTGGTTTTTAAATCTGAGGAAACAGTGATTTATTAAGTTTTCATGTGACTTTGATGAGTTTTCTTGGCCTGTTCCAATATTTTTCACTGTTGCCTCTTTATCAACTTCTCCATAGGGGGCATGGGGGCTTACTTATGACTACTTATAACCGTCAATTTCAGTTACCCGTTATAAACCATTCTCGGATCTTGAATAGTTCGCCTAATTTTTGTCATTATAATGACAATTGTTGTAAATTCTGTAATTTCTCCTAATTTTAGTATAGATGTTTCGAAATTATGTACTATCTACGCCTATCAATGTTGACAAATGTCTCAATTTTATATGATAAAAGATTATGGACATTTAAAGTTAGATAAAGGTGAGATAACCGAATGCATGCCCATTGAACCAAATATCATCTGTTACCTTCACCATCTTATGACATTATTTCAAGGTTTGTTTTACCTTCAATCAGTTTCTTGTATGCGGAAATAGTCTTGTTTTAAAACCTTAAAACCTTCGAGATGATAATCTTTACAAATCTGTTAAATATTTTTATTACATATATAATTAATGGTTTCATTACGCAAAGTAACAAGTTTATACCTTGTAAAAGTTTATTGTTTGTACTTTGTTTATGTGGTCAAGTTGTGATGAACAAAGTGTAATCAAAATACGTATAAATTCCGAGTATCTATATTTTTTAAGAACATATATGTTGTATTTCATATGTCATTGTTAAGATTTAGGTATTCTCATGACAGTCATAAGGTTTTTCTTCACACAGAAAGCAAGGTACATTGATCTTTGATTCTTTGACTCGACTGAAAGCCGGGGAATTTCAATCCACTAGGGCTATTACTGGTCTACGTATATATCCTAGCAACCTTTACCTATACAACCATATTTCAATATAGATTCCCTTCTAGTGGTAATTCGTCGATTGCACAATTTTATCTGCTTCCACAACAAGGCATACCTTGTTGTGGAAGTTCCTATCATTATAGGAACAAGTAAATTAAGAATTATGGGAGAAAAGGAGTCATCAAGAAAGGAATAGCTTTTAAATTAAGAAATGTTTCTTTTCTTACAAACTACTTCTAATTCCCGTTTTTGTTGCAGGTCATAGCATGTATGTCTCCGAATCTATTGTTGCTGGACTTGGGAATGGCTGTAAGTTTTGCCACGATCGCAGTACCAGACTTGCTGAATGCCAAAGAAGGATTATCCCTGGATGAAACCCAGGCTTCTTGGTTTGGTTAGCATTATTTTAAAAAAATGTAAATGTCTTATTGTAATATTCACAATTTTACTTTACAAGATTCACTAATATCATATTATTTTTCAGGCAGTCTTTCGTATTTAACTCAACCAATAGGCGCTTTAGTCTCTGGACCTATTGTCGATTATTTTGGTAGAAAGAAAGCTAATTTTCTAGTCAATATTCCTCATTTAATAGCATGGGGTCTTATGTATTCAGCGTGGAATCTCCCATCGCTGTTCATAGCGAATGCGCTCCTAGGTTTAGGAACGGGAGTGATGGAAGCACCTATTAACGCATATGTTGGGGAAATTAGGTGTGTATTTCTATCTATTATTTTACTGACAGTATGTAAATATCACGACATTCCATTGAGTCATACATATAATAATAAGTAAATATTCTAAAAACTCTACTGAATCTTTTCTACTTAAGGTAACATTGGTATTAAACTTTTATAAAAAATAACTTAATAAGTGATACGTGCTGTCATTTTCAGTGAGCCGACGATACGTGGATCACTATGCACTGCTACACAATTCTTCACGTCTACCGGAGTACTAATAATGTACTTCCTAGGTACGGTGGTCAATTGGCGACAAGCAGCACTCATCTGTCTCGCTGCTCCTATCGCTTCCATGTTGTTGGTGCTTTTAGTAAGTTTGTCATAGTTCCCTTTACTTACACTATTAGGAGTTTTTGAGATTAGAATTGTATTACCATGTTGTTGATGCTTTTAGTAAGTTTGTCATAGTTTCCTTTTCTTATACTATTAGGAGTTCTTGAGATTAAAATTGTATTGCCTATGTGTGAAGTAGTGTTGATAATGTTGCTTGAATAAATTATATTTGTATGCATAACTTCTTTTGACCCTGATCACTTCAAACAAGACTGTAATTGTAAAACGGAATCCCAAGTTTCTCTTCATAGTTATTTAAAAACCTTTTTAGGTACCAGAAACACCAGTTTGGCTTCTTTCAAGAGGGAGAGAGAAAGAAGCTTTAAAATCCCTATGTTTCCTGCGAGGATGGACTACTCCAGACAACGTTCAAGAGGAGTTCCAAGAACTAACAGTGTACTCGAAGAAATTGCAACAATGTGTGATCTGCGAGAAGACTGAGAGTTTAGATACAAAAGATTGTGAACATATGAATATGAATCGTTTTAAAAGGTAGGTAACAGTACCCAATAATACTGTGACTTTTTAATTTACAACAGATTGTAATTTGATTGGAAATTTAAATTTAACAACAAAAAGAAGAGAAATAATCTTATTATTTTTTTTATCACAATAATGTCTTTTGCCATACAAGAATCATTACATGAAATGTAGGTTATGTAAAAACGTAGAAATAGACTTCAAATTACTTAAGAAATAAAATTACTGTTGATAGTAAATTTTAGCAGTTTTATGTTACTTCTTGTTACTTAATTTTTTTTTAATATTTATTTACCTTTTTAATATTTCTTAAATCTTTTATGTGCAATTTATGAAAACAATTTTCTTTCACAGGTCTCTCCTAAAGTTCAATTACGTGATGTTAGCAAAAGAGACGATGAGACCGCTGTGTCTCGTGATGATGTACTTCTTGTTCTACGTGATGAGTGGCTATAGTGCTATACGACCCAACTTAGTGAATGTTTGCGGTGCTCTAGGAATGCCACAAGAAGGAAAGCAAATTGCAGTATGTATCATAATTGTAATATCTTATGTTTCGTTGCGTCCAGCGCTTACTTTATATAAAATTGATCGTTTTTGTTATTTAAATAATATTCCATCCCAATATCCCTAAGATATCCTTTATATCTCAGGATATCCCAAGTTTGAGTACAATGAAACTGAATGTACCTGATAAGTTTTATATTTGGACATGTGTTGAGATGCAAAAAGTTTTATGTTTAAATAAAAATCCGCCTGGTTGCTCGCCTTATTCTGTCCATTTAGAAGATATTTTTTTTATTTCCAGTTAATGGTCGGTGTGATTACTTTCATTACGGGTTTCATCGTCGTTTCTCTGATCAAAGTCCTCGGGAAACGGAAGCTCGCCATATCCGCGATGTTAGGGACTGCAATCTCCAGCACTGCTATCAGTGTCTACGCTAGGAACAACATAAGTGACTCCGTCTTCTCATATGATACGACCACATTCCCACAAGAGAAGAGCTATGTACCAGTAGTCATGTTTTATTTGTTTATTATGTTCACTGGGTTCAGCATACCATGGGTTCTCCTTGGAGAAGTATTTCCATTCAGGTAAGATATACACGTTTTTGGGATTCAAAGAATTTTTTCCGTTTATTCTCACAATATCCGCGAAATAGTAAATTGACTAAAAAAATGAGAGAATATTATCAATACAAATGAATAAATAATATTCATTTTTACTTTTTTAATGCGGGTGAAACCGCGGGGTTCAGCTAGTTACAAATAAAACACCATGTGTATTTCAGATTTGGATTTCTAACAGATAGTCATAAAAATATATAAGAAGCGTTTGATTTTTTACTTATTGAAATCAGTTTACGCTGAACAACTCACAAGTTTTTAGAAAAATAAAGAGTAAAGAAAGATCAAAGAAAACTTGTGTACATTTTGATGGTCTGAGTTGTCTACAACATTTTAAACTATACACGTTATGACACCACTTAAATTATTTTGTGTTTGCAGGAGTCGTGCATCCGCCCAAGGTATTGCAGCGGCCAGTAATTATGTGTTCACGTTTATTGGTGCGAAGACATTCATAGATCTAGAAACGAGTGTTAGACTGTGGGGGACTTTTGCCACTTACGCAGGATTTGGGTACATTGGTGCTGTCTACCTTTACTTCTTCTTACCAGAAACTGAGGGAAAATCTTTGCAAGAAATCGAATCTTACTACAGTGGGAAGTTTAGAATATTTGCTAGTGACCCATTTATTAACTTTTTAAAGAGACTTATGAGAAAGACATTTCAAAGGTGAATTACTAAGGAGTATTTGTAAATTAAGTTAAAGGGTTAATTTATAACGACTGTTACATAGTTTTAATATATTCATTTTTTATTAATCGTGTTTTCTTAAACCTTTATCATCATGAAGGATCTTGGATCTTAGCTATGAAGAGTGGTATCGAAAACTGACTGTCCCATAGAACGGCAATGAAAGGTCTATCAGCTCTGAATATGGTCGCGCTTTCGTCATAAGACAGGGCTACTGCAGCAAATGCTGTTGCAGCTGCAGCAGTCACTCCTTGCTCATCAACTGATAAGAATCCAGAATGCACCGCGTTTGATATCTGGGGTGAAAAGTTTCGGTATAACCCAATCCCAGAAAGGTCAGTCCTCGATCCGAAAATATTTGTAATGCCCATCTGAAAACATAATAAGATTTTTAAGATTTAGTTAACTATATTTAATAATCAAGGTAAATGTCGCTTTTATAAATATGTTTTATATATTTTTACCTTGCGCAATTATTTTGTCTAAAGGGTATAATATACTGTATAGACAAGATAATTGTCAATTGACAAAATAATATCTATTATTTACTTTTTATAGATAGATACGGGTAGGTTAAAGAACTATTTTCATTTCTAAATATTGTACTACTAACGTATATCATACTACTAACTCCTACTGGCCACTAACTCCATCATCAACACGCATTATAGAAGTGTTGTGGAAATCCTCCCCTAGATGAGAGAAACTTGCGTCCAGCAGAACATATAAAGGGTTTCACATATGCCGTTAAAGAACCTTAAAACGATATGCAAAATAACAAATACTTCCTTACGTTTCTCAATACTGGATTTAGATCAGTATTAGTTTTGAGGGTGAACTTGGGTATTTCTACTTTGATTTCGACCTCATGGAACTTGTGATAAGATAGTAGTTGTTCGACAGTCAGTGTATCCAGTACTCTTTCAACGTTATCATTTCTCCTAGGAAGTATCAGCATTAATGAGTACTGGAGGCTCTGTAAATAATAAAATATTAATAAGCATAACTCATATAAGATTGTTTTCGACGTGAAAAAATGTAAGACTATAAATTATATTACCTATGTTATGAATCGGTTATACATTTTATATTTTTTTAAGTTAATAATAAAAACCACAATCAAAAGGTATTACTTTTCCAAATAAGAAAGCAACACTGGCATTTTTTAAACACATACTATAATAATAGTTCGTTATGAACCGAATTTCTCCAAAAATCTCTGGTCATTGCAACTAGGTAAAGCAGACTTTATCGAGAGATCAAAGGCAATTAGGCAGAGCACCTGCTCATGAGGTGCTCTGCCTAATTGCCTTTGATCTTTTCTGAGAATTAGAAACGATCAACTCATCACATCAGCCAGATTATTTAGATAGAGGTTTTATAAAATTGCAAATTGCAAACAAGGTTACAGTCCACTTCATGATAAGTGGTTACTGGTACCCCGTGGACATCTAAATAATTTCATAAAGTGCAGACAGATGCGCTAATGTGTTATCACTCTTGAAGTGTAATTGTTTGTGAGACAGTAAGTTTATTCAGCCTCTTTACCCGCAAAAACTAAAAAACGGTTTTCGCATTTTTTTTTCTTCGTCGCAGTACTTTTATTCATAAAGTTAGATGACTTCAATATACGTAAAAACTCATTGTTTCAACAAGTAATAAATTCAATATTTTCAGTACTTACTTCAAAAGGTAGAATGGTAACCAAAGCACGGGTATTAAGATCATAACCGACTCGGAAAGAGTGTCGTATATGCATGAATGGAACTGTCTTCTTTTCACCAGAGCTGAGATTGAACGGCTCCATCTGTGTTTTTTCAGGCTTAAATTTAGTTTCCCAAAGCCCCTTAAAGTAAACTGCATTTACTAATACTAGCTGAGTATTTGATGACACAGTATCTGAAAACACAAATATTAACCGTTATAATAAGACCACTGAATTTTATCTTCCATTTTATTGAGTTAAATCAGAAACATAATATCTTTAGATTTAGCTACTCAAAATGTCATTCTATGTTCATATTACTTAATAATGTTTAGTTGGAATCATTACTGATTAAAAATTTATAGCCAATAAATAGCCATATTGGTTTAAAAATAATATTACCAAACTCCTTCATAGCTCATAATGTTCGACTTATTTTCATAGCGGACATGACGAAAATTAACTGAGTATGTAAGAAGTAAAGACGAGTTGTCCAAATGAAACAAAGATTCATGAATTGTGAAAAAGTACCTGGTCTTAACAGATTTGTGATTTTGTTGTTAGTCTTAGACGCCACCCAAGAGTTGATCTGTCGACTCGCTTCCGTAGGATTTCCGAAATTTGTAGGTGTGACTTCACTCCAAAATCCTCTAATAGCTAATGACTTGAAAGCATTGTTCAACTCGAACGCATCAGCTACATTAACACTGTTAGCTATAGTCAGTATGTTGCGGGAATTCCTTTTCTGTAAGTAATAACCACAAATTAGTACATTGTAATGAAAGTAAACCTTATAAAATCCGTAGTAATTCCAAGTTGTGAATTGAAATTTCTGTTTCTTTTTTGTAATATGATGGTCGGACATCAGTAATCGGACTCCAACCAATCACAACACAGGTGGCTATCCTCGATGACAGTTATCATACTTCGCACAAATATCTCTCTTTTACCACACTCTTCAAACTAACAAACAACAGTGCTTTACATTGGTGCCTCTGGAGTCGGACCACGAAATACGTTTCCACCTTTATTTCATACAAAATTTAAAAAAAAATCAACAAATCATGAATAATGGCAAAACCAGTCGCATTTAATATTTTAATGATATCGTGAGAATGTTAGCCAAGTTCTACTTTACCCGCATGTTAGCTACGACGGTTTCAAAAGCTTTTTCAGACGCCTCTGGAGTCATTTGCAACACTCTCGTGATCTGGTCCCTGCCCTCTCCAGTCGCTCCTTGCTGCAACAGCGCTAGCATGGTGGCTATAGATGTTGGTGATATGATTATATTGCCCTGTTGCTGCTGACTAGCCGCCTGGAATTCAATAAAAGAGAAAATTAGTAGAATCTTAAATTCACTTATCTATACAAATAAATAAAATTGAGTGTCTGTTTGTGATTTCAAAATAATATTATAGTCTTAAATTTCGAAAAAAGCATTAGCGCGCGCGCCACGCGCGTGCGTGCCCCCTCGGGGGAGCGCAGGGTTACCTATGTTTAGGTAGGTAGGCTTTTTACTTTTTTAACGCGGGTAAACCGCGGGGATTAGCTAGTAATAAATAATACCTTATATACTTTACCCAATGAAATAAAAAACAAATAATGAAAATTACAATTCTTAAACTAAAAGCGATCTTATCGATAAACAGCTATTTCTTTCAGAATACCTTACGGTGCGAAGTGAGGATGGAAAGAAGAATAAGTAGGGTGCACATAGTATTGTTAGGATGAAATACAATAAACGAATGCAATTAAAAACATTTACATTTAAAGTAAATATTAGCATTTCATCTAATAGGATCTCAAGACCTGTAACGAGTATTTGCTTGTTGACTCTATGATCTTTCTTAACTACTTTCACTAGACAATCAATTTTTGAAATATGACGATGTGGGTGTTCTCCATTTTAACACGACTTTTTCTTTGTAAACAAAATATTGATTTCCTTAAAGAGAATGATTACTTTTATGTTAAAGCTAATAATGTTAACGATAACATAACAATGATATATTATAGATACAATTACT
>DWPV01004589.1:0-13436 GCA_018251915.1 Urbanus proteus proteus
ACGGATTTTGACGGGACTTTCACTGGAGGATAGCTGAAGGTCTAAGGCGTAACATAGGCTATTTTAATTTTTGAAAATTCCATTAGCGCGCGCTCCACGCGCATGCGCGCGTCGTCGCGGGAGAGCGGGATGACCTTTTTGTTCAAATATGTATTCTTTTTTACTTTTTAAACGCGGGTGAAACCGCGGGGTTCAGCTAGTAAATAAATAAAAATAATAGAAAAATAAATAACATTTTCTGTGCTTAGATCTACTAAAGTTTCATGTCATGGATGTCATTAATACAAAAATTATTAAATACCCAGACCGAGAGCGGAAATTAATATATTATGGCCAGGGATCGAACCCTGAATTCCTACTGGCCATAGAAATTGATGTAGACCATTGCAATATTAGAATCTGTTGCCAGCTAAAGGTAGATCTTTATACCTGGAGTTGATGACAGATGTCCATAGGCGGCAGTGGCCACTTTTAGTAAAAAATATTAATATAAATGTATATAAAGTAGATTTTACTTATAAAAGGATATTGTTACTAAAGACTCACCTGTAGCTAATAAAAAAGATATAAAAACTTTACTAGTAACCATACCGGAAAGATAACTTTTTAATATACCTAAACCTGTGAGTGGGACATTTAAACCTAAGTTAGGCTTTTAATGTCCCACTCCTTAGCACGGGTCTCTGCGAACAACCGGAATATGTCATACTATAATCTTATTTACGATAAATATTTGTTAATAAGAAAATATGAAATTGAAATATAATTCCACATGTAACCCTTATAAACCATTGGGATTGTAATAAGCTTATGGTGTAGACCATAGCGCAGTGGTCTCTCTCTCTTTGTGCCCCGAGGGTCTTGCTAGGACTCTGGCCTTTCGGTCAGTGGATTTTCGTAGAACCTAATTATTTACCCGCTTTACTTCAAATAATAGAGACAATTTACTTATGCTTGACGGACAGATCAGAATAAAACTATATGTCGAGTAGACGACCAGTTTTTCAGCTACAAATTGCAAAGAATACTTTCGAATGCTGGCCGTCATTACCTCATGAAGCTATATTTTCCTCCATATTTCCAAAAAGTTTGCCCCCCGCTTCACAGTAGTGCATACCTACATTACCTGTTTAACATTTTTTTACACACCAGAAAATATTCTTGAGGGATAACCTAATAACAATTATGAACTACTTAAATGAAGTAACCACCTCATAGGAAATGTTGCGAATTCAGAATAAATATGTATTTTAATTAATTAAATATCTACCTGACCTAACCATACCCGGAAACCTGTGAATTCCACAGGATCATAAGGGTCATCAAATATTAGGTACTTAAAGTGTATAGGCATAAATATTTTGTCCATTCATTAAATTTATTCTTAGACTATGTACCTAATTATATACCATCACAGTAATGATACATAGGTTCTTAATTAGTGCTTGTTGTGCATCATCACGCGCTAAGCATTGTCATTTTCCGATCTTTACATAACAGACAATGGGCATAATGCCTAGTGTTGTGTAATTGTTAATGGGTTCTTTGCATCTCATGCACAAAGCTTCATAAAACAAGTCACCGGCATCGCAGACGATATGTCACGGCACGTAGCACAATGCAAACAGCGGCGTCTGTGTCGGCTCGTGTGTACCGACACTGCGGACACTGAGTGACCTGAGTCTAGTGTCACAACATCAAATGTGGCCGCTGCCGCGACTAATCGCGCGACAATAGTGCTGGCAATGCGATGAAAGGGACGGTGGCGACAAAGCCTTTGTGCGCGGGCGGTCGCCACTCACCAGCCGCACGCCGACTCCGCTAAGAAATGCAACTCGAGTACCGTTGTGTATACAATACCTTTTTCTTATTGGACTATGAATTGCATACAGTTTTCTGGTTGACTGGAAGACTTCTTTTCTGACAAAATTTTGGTGACAAATTTTGAACGATTTGATCTTCTTGAGATTAGATTTCGCTCTAGTCCTCCCAAATACAGGAAGACACCGGTGCTTAGCAGACGGACACACAAATAGTTACAAAGTTGTAAACCGTGTCCTATTTTATTTTCGACATCTTTACCTTTATTTCAGGATTGATTAAGTCAACACTGAACATTGGGTTAAACATTTTGTTGCCTGTAACACAAGAACATCCCAATACATATAAAATTAGGTTAGTATCAATCTAATAAATATCTTTCAATTGAATATGTTCAACACCACTATATAAACACTTAGTAGCTAATTTGTAGTTATTCCGATATCCATCGATGATGCTGTGATACTGAGAATTTGTAAAGTGAGATGTACCTATTACATGTAGTTACATTCAATTTTTTCTACATCCGCACGCCAAAATTTAAAAGCTTTACAAGTCAGATAATTACTTAAACGATACACTGATCGTAATCACGACGATCGCATTACCGTGGCTTCTTGATAGTGTGGTAGCAGATCTATCACACGATCTAATCTTTATTTATGTTCACTTAAGAACCAGATAGCGCACGTAGTTGTAACTCGTAACACAAGTAGTGTCTGTATTTCGGAGTCAGGTACGATTGCGAATCGAACTCAATCACCTGTCCGTTTTTATTAATCTACTCTTCATTAGACATTACCGTCTGATCTGCCCGCTTTCAATTGAAACAATATTTAATGCTTTGCCGGACGGGGAATAAAATAAAACGGTAGAACCATAAACATTCCACATTTATATTCGACCTCTGACGGCCGGTCGAGTCGTGGGTAGGGTTACCTGGCGTTCGGGCGTAGCAGGACGTGTTTAGTTCACAGTCTTGTTAGGTCAATTATTTACATATACGTTGACCTGTTCGGTGTATAAGGTGATTTCCTATAATTCTTAAGACATATATCAAAACAGTTCTTATATTCTTATGTCCTTCGAAACTATGATAGGGATACAGCCTGTATTGTCTGGCTAATTAAAAGTGCCGATCATAGAAGCCAATTAATGTCTAGACTAAATCATGTTTTTTAAACTGCATTTATCTTTACGGAAAAGATACTTCCATCAAGAGTGATTTTAGACCCCGTTGTTCTCCGGTCCCCGTGTTTATGTAAATTGCAGCTAATCCCCTTCTGTAGAACGGATTCCCAGTTCCTGTCAGTTGTGCTAATCGTCTCATTATGCACATCGGAAACTGATTTTCATGAGTGACCGGTTGTCACTCATGAATATCTTGTAGTGATATGAATGTTCATGTTGCAATGGCTATGCTTAAATGAAGAGTCCGATTTTTATAATAATACTGGCTACACTAGTCATGGGCTCCCTTTCCCACTGCCGTCGTCTCGTTCCCACTGCGCCGGTGCGTCTGCGGGAACCGAACTCCTCTGTTTATAGATGCGGGGAGATAAAAATGGTATGGCTCATAATGTTTTAACAGTCTCGCCGTTTGAGCGCATCGCGCCGATGCCCAATTTAATTTTCCTCCTCGGCTTTGTAATAATTGAGTCGATTCGTTCTATGCGAGGAGTTGGCAGGACTGCTTCAGGGCTCCTAATCGATTCTATTTAATTGATTCATTTATTACTTGCATCTGGCGCTCACTGAAGTGAAGTTTAACAGTTACATCGATTACCGTTTTTAATTTACTTTTGATTGTTAATAAAAGTAAAGTATAGTTATTTTTGTCTATTTGTAATATGTATTACAAAACAACTCAGCAAAAATATGTTTACAATGCGTATAGATATAGATAATCGTATATTATGTTCATACCAAATAATTTATACAGTTATATTGCCCGTGTAAATTAACGGCAAAAGTTTGCCTTTCGAAACATCTAGTTAGACACTAGACTACTACTAGGCCAGACGGCATACTATCATATCGGCACATTTAAGTAACAGACTCAAAGTGAATATTGTGTAGGTAAATTCGTGACAAGGAACCAAAAGTAACAACTGTTCTACACGGGTAATAATTCACGTTACTTTAAATACATAAACGTTCAAAAATCCACATTACAATGCCAAGAACAGTTACAATATGAAAAAGTAAAGTAAATTTCGCGAACTTATTATCTCACTGAGGGCGATTGGTCACAGTCTCCCACAAAGGCGGTCGGCAACAGCATGCCACCTACATCACAGACCGTCTGTCGGCGAGCCACAAAGCTCCTCAACATATACAAATAAATAACATCCGAACAACAAATATTTTAATAAGCAACTCTAAAGAATTGTTCAACGCTTAGTTATACGTGACGCACTGGGTCGACGCATGCCGCGTACTCCACCTGCCTTCTTCATGGCTGAAACTAAACAACCGACCAACTGTCAACTCAGTCGACGGATCCATAAAAACTTTTATTGCTCGTCAGTTCCGTCTTTACCCTAAGAGGACACGGGGCCCGTCGGGGCCACAGGGCCTAAACCTGACCTAATAGTGGACCCAAAAAGGCCTTAGCTAATAGCTTATACGAAAAAAGCTTTAAACATAGATTAAGGCGATAGAAATAATGCATAATATATTATCACTGTCCAATGGGGTCAAAAATATCGTAGGCACTAGGGCCTCGGCATTCCCTAAGTTTTATTGCTCGTAATCTAACAAAACAGTCCAAGGGAATGCAGACTTGAGCAATGGCTATGGCCATCATGGCGAAAACAGATCTCTTTGAACACAAAGTTTTATGGCAACTTAAGAAAGAGCCGATGGAAAATTGGAAAAGACAAGCGTGAAATGCGGCAGATGTATCGTAAAAGGGGCGGCGTTGTCCGGTCACATACGTCAAAGAAAATAAATAAATGCGCACGCGCATCTGGCTGCGCAAATGAAACGTTCATATCAGTGTACCAACATAAAGTCGCATTGTTCTTTGATTTGTTTTAACAGAATTCAATATAAAAGCCATTCGGTAAGTAATTGAAAGGCCGATGGCGAACCATTGCAAAGGTGTTTTTCGAAGAATAGGTATTTTAGTCGCGTCGACAGTAAAGGTTATGAATGTAAACGAAACTGATTTTCTGTTAGCAAAAGAGCCTAAAACGCTTCGAATTATTAAAAATGAAATTGATGACTGCTGTAAGTACTTATACTCTGTTTTATATAAATCAAATCTTATATAATTTTTATGCATAGGTAGGTAAACATATTTTTGCAGGATTCGGTCTACACATTAGTATTGTATCATGTTTACATTTTGAGCATTTAAGCCGGTAAATAAAACTATTAAAACGTAAAATAGGTTTAGCTGTAAATTATTAAACTAGTTATTGTCCTAAATAAGTGAATTATGCAAATTCCCAATGGGTTTTAATACAATTACCTATGCAGATATGATATACGCATTACGATTCAAATAAGTAGCAAAACTCGTAAATAAATCCAAAATTTATGGCTCGTGTTTGAGATTATGACGTAAGCAAATAAATTTTATACGTGGCATTTATTACAGGAAATCCGTCATGTTTCTGTCAATCACATAACACACGAATATTAGTTTGGTGATGTGGGATCTACTGTGCCATTTCTGGGCAAAGATATTTTTTCAATATGAGACAAGATTCCATCTCGATCAAAGAGCAGAGTCCATCTCACGGAGTTGTGATTTGTTTTTAGAAACTATCAGGTTTTATTAGATTGTTCTCCTTGGCTGTAAAAGTAAGTGACAATTATTACTGATAGGTGCAGGCATAAAACACCAAACAAAAGAGAGTGCACGCATTTATGTTTGAAAAATCAGTAGTTCATGCAAGGTAACTATCAAACTTTGGAGCTCAGATTGGTATTTAAATTTAGAACTGCTAGGTTATCACTGCCTGTTTTATTTATATTCTTCTTGGTATATTTCAATTGAGTATACCGAGCCATCTGATATGTTTGCTTTTATTCGTAAAGCCTCCAGGCTCATAAATATATTTACTCAATAACGATCTATCATTTATTGACTCTATTTTTCTCCATCCGGCTTGGGTTATATACGAAATTAAAAATAAAATACAATAACATGTTTATATTAGAAAATGTATGCTGTAAAGATTAATTTATTTTTTAAACATATCTTTACGTAAATATTTATTAACCTCCATTAATCAATTAAGATTAGGTACAACTAATAATTTGTTTAACTATATTTCCTGGTAACGAAATCCAATATTAATATTCTCTACCGCTCGTATTTATGACTCGAGTTCAGAGTATATCGTAATTGGTTGCGACATATTTATGACTAAGTATACATAATTAATACAGTAATATGAAAAAAGAAACTCTTAGCTTAAATATGTAAATAGTTTAATACTTTGATTTAAAATTACTTGATTAAGATACAAATATTAATCAGCGATCGATGTTAAATATTATAATTGCATACATAATGCCAGCAGGGTAATAAAATAAATGACATCGCTAATGAAATATGCGAACCAAATGTTTATTTAACACTTACTAGGATATGATATGAGAGAATCTTAACTCACTCACATAAAATAATCAATTTGGTAATTCTATCATAAGGTTTTACTTAGGGACATCTACAGACATGGCAGAGGAGGCGGATTCGTCGCGATGGGATTGGGCTTGACTAGCTGAAAGAAAGTTTTCGAAAAATGCCTTCCGTTATGCAAGATGCTACCTTTCATAATTAGGCTATGGCTATGCTATCTTACATAATTTCTCGAGAGGAGGCTTGAAGCGCCTTGCCCCTTTTAGATATAAAAAGCAATGAATTATATATATTTTAGTAGAGCCAAAATAAATTAAGTGATAATATTTTAGACAATGTAACAGATTACTTCTACTACGTAATATTTTCTTTCTTTATTTATCAATAGATATAAGGTAGATACATAATTTACATAAAACTTAATACTTCTACTCGTAGGCCAATATGTCACTTTCTCTGATTACCTTCCTCTCCTTGACTTTTTCACACTGCACAGTCAGGTCCCGCTGGCTAGGCCCATTGTGCGCATTGTTGCAACGAAACCATTTGTCACTCGTGGGCCCAGCTCCCCGCGGCACAACAAAGGCACACGTCATCATTATAGCGGCTAACGCACAAACGAGATGTGGTTTGCCTCTATTTGCACAAATATTCTTAGAAAACTAGAAATTTGTATTTGGTTTGCCAAAGTCAGATCTGCTAATGATTTGAAGATATTTCTCTACCTAGAGTCAGCTTCCGCTTGGCAGTTGTTTTGATTCATCAAAATTAAAGAAACAGTGATGGATAAGTTCTACGATATTCAGACTCTTGCAATGAAGTTCATATCCCAGTTAGACTAGAAATTCCTAAAATTTTGCGACATTATTGTTAGGTATCAAAAAAATTTAGATTTCGTCATATAATTACTGCAAAAAGATAGCGACCGATTTATCATGAATTGACCAATTATTATTACAACAAAATCTATATCCTTAGATATCAATTTAGATATAAAATGCCTCCAGAATTCGATCACCATAATTAAATTACTAAGTTCCGCAACCTTCAAAATCATGGTACACATAATTCGTTTCAACTTCTTTCCTAAACACACAGCATAGATTTATCAATGATCACGTTCTATTTTTTGTGCAATACACAAGCAATAATACTTTATAATAACAGCAATTTATGTACCGTTTAACGCAACAATAGATTGTTATTCCTATTTAACGGAGTTATATATATAAAAGGAAATAAGATTGTACACAGCACGACGGTAGACAACAAGGCACCAGTGCTCGTCGAAGCTACGAGTATACTCACGCTCTTCTCGGAAATACAATCATTACACGCAATAAAGGATGGTATAATATAGTTTAGAAATTTTTTAAAAATAATTAATAAAAGTTCACTTTCCTTTCATATGTTACTCATTTGCTTTTTACACAATTAAGATAGGTACCTATGTGAAAAGTAAATGAAAAATGTAATGATTACGAAAAATAATTCCAAGTGCTTTGCTAAAATCTGGCAAATAGTGCGTTGCCAATTGCTGTGTAGTTATACCTATTTAATTTTTCATCGTGTTTTCCCTTTCTTTTCCTTCTTTTGGTATGTAAATTCACATTACTTATTATATTTACAACATCAAATTATTCCTATTGAATTTTGCCTAAATAAGTATTTTCAGGGAGGCGATTTTTTTTTACGAAAACTATTTTTAAGTACCAAATGCAATCTAGGTACATATAGGCAACTTTAACTTCGCTTACTTAGAACGCATTTAGTTCATGTAATCCCCGCTTTCATCCCGCAATCTTGTTCGCGTCTTTTTGGCCCCAAATCCATCAATTCAGGTGATGGATGGACCGTTGGACCTCTGGCAATCGAAATTCAAATTCGCTAAATCTTCCCACACAGCATCGAGAACAGTAGGGCAAGCTTGATAATTATAGCAAGTGTAGTTGTCGGTAGTCGATATTATTACACGAAAATTAAAATTAAGAAGAAAAGTCCTTGCGGTTAATTAAGTTCGAGACACTCTACGTTCGTTTTAATTAACAGTTTCAATAAATTTTCATCATCACAATGAATATAACTATCAACCTGTTTGAAACTATTCTAATGAACTTTACATTTTCAATTTTGCCTGAATATCGTCAATCAGTCTCGACCTTCTGTTCTAGTTAAAATTGGCAGATGGGTATTATAACGTACCTTCCTACTTATATTAATTATCATATTATTCCTATCATATTATTCCTACTTATAATAATATAATAATAATTTATTTATTTCAAGTACCACAGACTCATATGTGTTAGTAATTAGTAACATAGGTACAATAAAATTGTTCATCTTGTACACAGACCTAAAAGCGCAAAAAGTTATTTAATGTACCTACATGCTTTTGTACACAAACTAGGTGTAAGTAATTTCATTTATATATTATGTCACCCATTAAAAAATCGAATTTCGAATTCGATAACAGACACGCTTGCCTTACTGTCCGGGTCGTTAACAGTGTACGCACGGAGCGGCGAAGGTTTCCAGTTTTTTTGTGTTTGCTCTGGACACATTCGCCCTGCGGCGGGGAGCAGGGAGGGTGTCGGCGCAGACGCTCGGGCTACAGCGTGATTACAGGGCTGCGGCTAATCACTCGCTACACAGCCGGACGGTGCTATAGGGCTGCGAGATGCGCGGGAAATGTAGCTTGTTTTGTTATTTCTAGGTCTACTTGTATTTCCCTCGTGGTTTGAATTGATAAGGCCTTGTGAAAAAATCGAAAAAATCTATTGTTTCGAGATATTTTCAATTTTCCGAGGTCAAATCACTCTTCTCATATGACATGACAAGAGAATACCTTAATAAAAAAAAGAAAATATCGTATTTAAACCACTAAGCTGGAAGTGCATAAAGTTTCCATAAAAAGTGTCATTCGTCAACAATTGCTATTACCAATGTACTAATACAAGTAGGTACAAGCATAGTATTTAAAATTAAATATTTATTTGTAATACTTACTTTTACATTCCCTTAATAAATATATCATTAAATATTATACTTTTTACCTATTTCTATATAATAGAGACAAACCCTGAATTAACTCTCGTGTTGCCCTGCACACGAGGCCGGCTCATTGTTAATAACAAACAAGACAAAGTCCCGCCGCTAACTACACACGTTTCTCCACATCCCGATGCTGGATACAAGGAAATATAACGCTGTAAAGAGGTGTAGTCACTTTACACTCGTCAACGCCTAAAGATAGAGTTCTCGTTACTATGTTGCACTTTACAAAAACAGGAATAAAAGTTATGTTTTGCACTCAAGTTCAAAAATACATGTTACAGAGTGTCATATAAAAACGGATAAAAGTTTATCATGCTAAATTTTAATATTTATTTTGACCCATTATAAAATATTGCTAATTTTACATGAAAATGTCGACGCTGGAAATCGTTATTGCTGTAACTCAAAAATATGCAACTCTACACAAGAGTGAAAAATCTTTTTGTATCTTAGAAACAAAATCATTATTTTATTTTTTTCAACCTAGAACCGTAAAGTATAGTATTCCTTACGTTTTTAGGTCGAATATGATTTTGTTTCTAAGATATAAAAACATTTTTCTCTCTTGTGTAGAGTTGCATATTTTTGAGTTACAGCAATTACGCATTTCAGCGTCGATGTAGAACATTTTACAAAACCGTACTTGCTCGTCAATGAAATAGCTGAACATTTTTGGTTACTTATTTTGAAACGCATTGCCAATGGAACTCTATATTCAAACGTACGAATGCATTTTCAACGTTTCGTTGACCGAAGTAGTTACTTTATAAAAGTACCTGCCTACAATGATTGCTTTCATGTGGAAAGATGACAGATTTTGATTTAAAAAATGCCAGGATTAGCAGGTACATAAGTTGTCTGTCTACTGATGATATTTTCACTCGATTTCCACGCTAATATTTCCTTCTTTAAGATTGCTCCATCGTAATTAAAAAACAAATGTTATGCATAATTGCATACCTATTTCCGCAGCTATAAACTTATATATAGTCATAGAAGACCATCATGCCAATTGTTCACAAAGTCATAAACAAGATACTCTTTTAGCATCAAGATTATGAACAGATTATCAACTAACAATCCGGTTGATGGCGATGGAACGGTGGTATAATTACTCGCTGCCGATACCCTCATATCCTTTGCGATAATAACGCCGTAGGTCCGGACTAGTGTTGCCAGGTCCAAAACGATTTAATCGGGACAGAAGGTAAAACAAAACGGGACTTAGGTTTGTAAGTAGATCGGGACAAGGACTTTTTAAATTAAGGTTTATATGACATTTTGCAACCAAGTAATATTATTCGTTATTAACCGACATCTCAAAGGAAAAAGTGATTATTTCGCGAAGATGCCATCAATCTACATGATTCAAATACCGCGTTTCTGTGAGATTCGTGCTTAGGTCCGGTTTATTTAATGTTTATTCTTTTAATAATTTTAATTATTTATCGTAACAGAATATTTAGAGTGTCGATTAAATCGGACATTAGCGTTCCGATCAGGTGCAAATCGGAACGCATCCCCCAGACTCCTGAAAATCGGGATTTCCCGTGCAAATCGGGACACCTGGCAACTCTAGTCCGGAGTTGCTTGTCAAATTACACCTTCCAACCAATTAATTAATTCCGCGAGATATCAACTGCGGATAAACATAAAACAACGTGTGATGTGGCTAGTTTTAAACCTGTTACCTTGTTAATAATGGAAAGAGAAATCATTGTGTCGTTCACTTCGTTTGAGTTCAAACGTTGAGGTCTTCTTTTCTATTAGAAGTGACAAATGCGATCGCTGGCTTACATGCAGATATAAAAAAGTTACCGTATCACACAGACGAATACCTATCTATTACTAATCTCTTACTTAATTCTAGCTCCGATTACTCTCTACAACAACAACTACAATCTCTTACTTAATTCTAGCTACGATTACTGAAAAATACTTCCAACCATGGCTCTATAGGTAACTCAGAACACTTCACATTTTGTCAGTCCAATTTGCTACGAATTTCTTCTCTCAAAAATGCACAAACAAAGTAAAAACTTTGACTGTAATGAGTACCTACTTGAGTTGTATTAAACAGCGAAGTAAATATTATAGTAGATAATATTATAGTATTGTTAAGCTTGTGAAAAAATAAACCCATTTTATTACACAGTTGTCTTATATCAACAAATAAGCACCCAAGGCGCCAATTAAAGTATTATTTACTGTAAGATGTAAGAAGCGGAACGATATTCGGTACACATTTGTTACAATAGCAATGCTCACTGTGGATTCGCATGAATACAATTAAATTATACAATTATACATTATACAATTACGCGTACTTGTTCCGCGTTGTAAGCTCGAAGCTCGGCTTGTTTTCACGCGGTGACAGGCGTCAGAAACGCTTGTCAAACGCGGACATTTTAAAGAAATATTAAGGCAATTTTAATTCAATCGCGACATTATTCGAACTACTCATTACTTCATTTTGTTATAACAATAAAGCTCCGAGTTATTCAGGCTGAGGTTGACAGCTTTTGTGCGGGAATCAATCTTGCGAGCATAATGACGCTAAATCGGTTCCAGTTCGCGGTAAGAAACTAATGTTGTTTGTTCCTTTATTTTTTCACTAATGTGCCTTACATTCAATGTTCGTAATAACATTTATTATGTTTTATCGGGTTTTCCTCCTATTGTAAAAAGTTCTGTTGAACAACTCTTTCAGCATATTTTTGAATAAGATGATGTAAAGGTACAACGTACCGTATCTATAGTTATACATTTAAAATGTCTGTCAGTCTGTACACATTATCGCAAATCAATAAATCTCAAATCTAATGATGATAAAATTACTAACTGTATCTCCCTTGCCACAACTTCAAATCAAACTACAACAGCGCATAAAACTTATGTTCATTTAAAGAACATCAATAATAATTATTAAAAACCCTTGCGCTGATGCACGTGGTTAAAGCAATACACGGAAACATCTGTCACCTGTTGTACCTACATATGAGTTAACCAAAGGTGTCATCAAAAGAGTTTTTCTTAGCACCAGCACTTAGAAACTAATTTGAGTAGTAGAGTAAATACTGCGGCGCCAGTAAATGTGTAAATAAACACCGGCTTTAACCAGCTTTATCCGGTAGAACGTGTCATTTCTTCAGTTTTTTGTAGGCATGCGGTAAATATTTGTATTTTTTACACACAAACACTTAAGGTTTTGTGGCGAACGCTTGTTCAATCAATACAAATATGAGTTTTGTTTGAAAAAATCAACTTGAATGAAAATCAAGCTTGTCGGTTTTATTTTGTCATTTATTTTTAATATTCTTCAGTTTATCATTTAAATTCAGTTATCTTTATGATTGAATGTTTGATAAATTAAAACGAGAATTCAATACCTACCACAAATTATTTGAGTCCATTTATAACGCTTCTTATTGTACCTATTCGTGTCTACTTAATTAATCTTATTGTAATCTTAGTATCATCAGGATTGATAATATAAAAATAAGGAACAACTGTCGTCTTTCACGTGTCTTCAAATCATTAAAACGCCATTCAAAAAAGTTTTTGTAAATAACGTGGTATCATAAAGAGGTGAAGCAATGGCGGGTGTTATTTTCGATACATTTAATCGACACTACTAACCATTTCTAAATACGTCTACAATAAAACCATTAAACAGTCTCGCAAAAGTAACAAATAAATAACACTTTAGCAAATTTTTATTGGCTTCAAAAATGTTTAAAGAAAAAGGATATGTGCAATAACGACCAATCGAGTTTTTTATCACTTACTAGAAATAACTTGCACAATCAGCAAGCCATTAAATAATGATAGTATTTTGTATAATGCCTTATAGTGGCAATTAAAATTAAGCTCCTTTGCGTGCAAATCTCTACTTATAATAAAATTGTAACAGGTCGATGTCTGTACATTGAAGATATCGCAAAAAAAATTACATAGGGGG